>BQNB010017147.1:0-67857 GCA_026074375.1 Tanacetum coccineum
AAAGCAAGTAAAATCTCGGGTTTTGAAGAGGGGGTTGATTAAACTACTAACTACTTCTAAATCTAATCTAGTTATGCAGAAAAGTAAATATATGGGAAACTTGTATGGTTAAACAAACGTGCTCACCTAATCATGCACTACTCCCTAGTTTCTCTATCTAATCCTATTTCCTGTCATTTTTGTTAGTGTAATGTGTAAGTATTCCCCTAATTCAGTAGCGGGTTGGTCAAGTCTGCATTCTACATGACAACCTAAGTTAAGTCTGTTAGTTATAGTTAGTACTGATAAGGATAGTTAGTACTGTTAGTAATAGAAGTTAAGTCTGGTAGAGCAAGTTAAGTCTGCCAGCTTTAACTTAGGTCTGGCAGTATTAAAGTTAATACTGTTTTGTCAAATAGTTAAGTCTGGTTGTAATTATAGTAATAGTTATCTCTTAGCGTTAATCTAGGAAGAGATAAGCATTATCTCTTAACGCGTTTAGGGTTCCTTAAGCTTATAAAAGGAACGTAGTATAGTATTGTAAAAATATAACATCGGTTGATTGAGCATTTGCAATCAAATAGTAATAGTAATAGTATTTTTAGCATATTGTTCTTGTGTTCATCTTGGTATAGATATTGATATTCCGCGTCAATATTTGTATTCACGGTTATTGTCTCTCATAGTTTCTTTGGATTTATTCAGAGAACTATAAGTCGTTTAAGGCTCATTTAGATCCTGTTAATAAGGACCTACACGTTACACGTCAGACACGCTCCTTCCCAATACTAAATTCACGCGCACTAAATACTTAATTTAGAATCCACCCAAAGGTGATCTAGATACAAAGATCTAATTACAGGTATCGTCTAACCTAACCACATTTTTCTAGACGTATTCGCTATGATATAAAGATCAAATAACTTATTTTCTAGAGTCTAATGCGCACACCACTAACAAGAAGAAATATAATAGAGATTACAAACTAGGTTTCATGCAATCATAAGCAAACACTAATCTAATCTAGTCAAGCATGTTAATAGAAAGCAAAGAGCATGAAATCAAACAACACATAGACATATTGAATGATTGAATGGATAAAATATTTACTTTAATTGAACATGGAGTAACAATGAGTACAAAAGGGTTAGAAAACCTTAAAATTCGACTATGATAGCTACTACATAAGTTCTCTCAAGTTTCCATACGAATTTATGAGAAAATAAGATTTGTATATATAGGAATTGGGTCCTGACAGCGTTGCTAGGGCTTTCTGACGCCGTATCCCGTCAAATCTAACGCCGTCGCCAAACGTGGTGAGGGTAAAATGTTTAATAAGTAAATGGCCATATTATGTGCTTCAGCCTTATAATTAGGAGGTATATGAGCCTGAAATAGTAGCGTGCGACTAAGTGCAACCTTTGCCCTTTTTGTGTTCTGAATATTTCATTTAAAGTCCTTTGACTATTTGACTTTCGTTAGTTTATTCAGATAATGTACCGTGTTGACGGTGGTGATTTTATGAGAATTATGGTGATTTATGGTTTATTGTGATTAATAATCCCTTTGGGAAGGTATTATTATGTTAATTATATTTCGGGTGGTTTGACCCGTGAATTTTGAGAAATGCCAAAAGATGAGTCCTGACACGTCCGTTAATGTCCAAATGAGTTTTGAAGGGTTTGATGTGTAAATATGTCGTGTAAATACTCTAGGTTAAAGGAAAAGTATTTTTAAAGTGAATACAAATGCTAAGTAATTTTGGGGAGTATTTTACGGTTGAGTTTTACGAGCTTTTAAGTGATCCCGACACGAAAAGAAAGACCCGAGACCCCTTTGATACCAAATCCGGTTCTAGTCCCATAGGGGACATCAAGGCATGATTTTAGCAATAGTGTCCATAGTTGGTACACTTAAAATATCCTTATCCTCATTTTTGAAACACATAGTTCATTTTCAAAAAAACTTCTCCTCACTCTCTCTCTCTTGTTGGTTCGTCTGAACACCACACACACACAAACATAAAAGTTTTTCAACTTTGATAAAAAAGCATGAAGGTTGGTGATATATTGGGATGATTCTCTAGTGCTCGGGTATTTATTTAAACAACGTTTGGGTTGTTCGGTTCGTGTCAAAATCTACATTTTTGAAGATTTTCTTGTAAGTTTTCAAATTTAAGTTTCGTTCGTCCTTTTGAGTTTATATTAATGCATAGATGTTAGTTGTACAAGTTGATGGTCTTCGTTGAATTTAAAGAAGAAACAAAGGGGTTTTTGTAGTTTTGATATTGTGGCCGTGATGGTTGAATAACATATGTTGCTAGATAGCTTATTTTGAATAATAGCTTGTATAGCTTATTTGGTGGACCTTTCATGGCTTATTTGAGCTTATATGCTCACGTCACACTTCAAAATCACAAGGGAAGTGATTTTTGATTATTTTCGTAGTATGGCGTATGTCGTGGAATATTTTTATAGCTTATGGTAGTAACCAAATGCGATACGCAGCTTATTAGCTTATGGTTAAACTTAATATATGTATTGTGGAACTTATGGACTCACGGCCCAATAAGCCTATTTAAGCCGTGGCTTAATGGGAGGGCTTATTGTGGTCTGGATTATTTTCTACTTATTAGTATGAGCTTATGTATATAAATGGACATTGGTTTTAGACTCGGATCATATATTTGACTTACAAATATCTTAATGGACCCTTATTGGGCCTTAAAGCCAAATAAGTGATATTTAGTCGTTATAAGAGTTTTGACGGACTTTTCGAAAGTGAAATGTATTTGCGAAGTGATATTGAACACTATTTTGGGAAAAAACATTTTAGTAAATGTTAAAGTTTTAGATTTTTCGAATTTTGTCGAAAAGTGTCGAAAGTTTGAAAAGTGTTTGAAATAAAGGTTAAAAACCTTAGAAAACGTTGTATGAATGTACGAGTCATGTCGAAATTTCGTAAAAAGTTTATACTTAGAAATTTTACCTAAAAACATGATTTTTGATTTTAAATAATAAAATATTATTTAATTATTTTATTTATTTAATAAATTCACTAAAAGACGAAAAATATAATTTTTCTCAAAATTTCTCTAATATGTTTATTATGAGTAAACATTCCACTTTCAACCCTATTATGATTATTTTTGCGGTGACTAAGGTTACCGAATGGACTTATCGAGATATATTTATAATTATTAATTATAATTATTTACTTATATTACTTATCTATTTTCTTTAATAGCATAAGTAAGTATTATTGAGTAATGTGATTGATATGATTGTTGGGATATGTCATCAACCATCACACCACTAAACTGTTATGGGTAATTGTATAACGTGTCTAGACTTTATACATCAAACGTGAAGACTGTTTTGGTAATGAATGATTAAAATGGGACATTAACTGGACTAGGTCGTGTGCGGGCGTCGTTGCATTTACTTGTGTTATTGAGATTTGGTTGCTAAAGACTTGCTTGAGGTGAGTTCTCGTAGCCTCATTTTTCTACTGTTTTTCCGTTGGGGGAAATGATACTCAAATGTGTTTGAACTGTTTTGAATTGAACTGTGTGAAATGTAGTTTTGTTTTGGGACAAGATATGTGCTTATGACTGCTATGTAAATATTATGTGTTTCATGATTATTTAGATCGGATGGGTAAGCCTACCCAGTATTTGTGTGATTATTGAAGCGGATGGGTATGCCTACCCTAGTTTGTGTGTGGTCCTGCCCTAATTTCGTGCTCCAGCTGGTAGGCCCTTTAGGTGCGTAAGTGACATATGGAATTTGACTAGCGGGATTGCTAGGTTGTGTTACATGATTAGCGGGGATGCTAAGTCATGGTTGCTTGCATATATTCACTGTCATATAGCACTATTGTCCACTGTATGAAATATTGGCACAACTTTTGGGTTTAAGGTCAAACCTATGAGCTCACCGACATTATTGTTGACGTTTTCGAGTATCATTTTCAGGTGAAGTGAAAGAGGAATAAGTTGGTGATTTATGATAGCAGACATAGAAGTATCCTGAGTAGGTTTTTCATGTGAAGTCTTGCTTGTTTATTTTATTTGGTTTTAGTATTTGGATGATTTTGGTTTAAGTTTAGATTTAGTCCTCTGTGTGGGCATTTGATTTATGTAAGAGATTTTGGAATTGGTTAGGATTTGGGACATCATTCGAGGTTGTTCGAGGTGGATGGTCTTCGTAACACTTGAAGTTTATGCATTGTAGTTTTCTCTATATTGTATCTTGTGTTATGATTGATAATTATGTTACATTCTTGAGTTTCTGCCATTGTCGGGGTGTGACAGATTGGTAATCAGAGCCGACGTTATAGAGAACTAGGTGGGTTGACCTAGACTATAACCTAAGATCCGTCATTTATTTGCGTATAGGATCTATGTGCGTGGTGTTCTGCTTTTGCTTGCTTTCGCGTGTTCGCAGTTTGGTGCTTTAGTTATGTCATTCATTGAAATGTGTGAGCTCTATATTGAGTACGACTGGGAAAGGATGTGAATATAAGTATGGTGGCCAACGTAGTTATAAGCGTATCACAACTCACTCATACTTAGTAATGTCGTTCACACAAATCAATGTTGACACCATAAGGTGGTATTATGTGAATAGTTATATATATAGTAAGATGTTCTCTCTCTCTCCCCCTCTCTCTCTCACTCTCTCTCTCTCTCTATATATATATATATATATATATATATATATATATATATATATATATATATATACATAGGTCTTCCTACTTACCTAACGTGTCCTATGTTCTCCCTCGTGTTGATAATGCCACCAAGAATGAGGACCCGAAGTGCTGGCCGGCCTGTTGCTGAATCACGAGGAGGGGGAACGAGTGAACGAGTTGGTAGAGGTGGAAGGGTTAGAGGACCTAGGGGAGGTAATGATGAGCGTGTTGATTAATTGAATGGTCAAGGAAATGACCAGGGTTTAGGAGCTAATAGGGGCGTAGAGGGAGTCAATGAGAATGTAGAGGGAGTCAATGGGGGTGTAGGAGGAGCACCCGACTTCTTGACAATCATTGCTCAGCAATTGCTGAACCTCTTACCTGCCATGCTAGCTCAGGATGGTAACCAAGGAAATGTTGGAAATCAAAATGGTAATGTGGTTAATAAGAACGTTCAGGAGAACGTTGAGAATGTGATAGTAAATGGAAACCGAGTCGGTTGTTCATATAAGGAGTTCTTAGCTTGTAACCCTAAGGAATATGATGGTAAAGGAGGTGATGTAGTTCTTACTCGATGGATTGAGAAAATGGAGTTTGTGCAAGATATGAGTGGTTGTAGTATTGACCAAAAAGTGAAATACACTGCTAGTTCATTTGTGGGTAAGGCTTTAACGTGGTGGAACTCTCAGATCCGCATGCTAAGCCGAGAAGTTGCTGTTAGTATGTCATGCAATGACTTTAAGTTTATGATGATAGAAGAGTTTTGTCCTAGGCATGAAATGCAAAAGTTTGAAACTGATTTGTGGAATCACGCCATGGTCGGGGCTGGCCATGCTGCGTATACTGATAGGTTTCATGAGTTGGCTAGGTTTGTTCCACATTTGGTGACTTTAGAAAGTAGGATGATTAAGAGGTATATGTATGTCCTTTCTCTATAGATCCGTAGGATGGTGGCAGAAATAGAGCCAAAGACTATACAGAATGCTGTGTCGATTTCTGGTGCACTGACCGATGAGGCTGTTAGAAATGGATCAATTAAAAAGGTTGAGAAAAGAGGAAATGTGGGGAACCTAGCAAGGATAAGAATGGTAGGGACGATAATAAGAGAACTAGGACTGGAAATGCTTTTGCTACTACCGCAAACCATGTAGGAAGAGAGAATACAGGTACTTGGCCCAAGTGTACCACCTGCAACTCCTACCATGCTCCCAGAGGGCCTTGTCGCACTTACTTCAACTGTAACTGCCCGGATCATTTGGCAAAGGATTTTAGAGGAGTGCCGAGGAATGTGAATCCTGTCAATGCTAGAAACCCAACTGTTAGGGCATGTTATGAGTGTGGTAGTACCGACCATGTCAGGTTAGTTTGTCCTAGATTGAATAGGGCACAAGGACCAGAAGGAAATCATCCAAACCAAGTTGCTGCTAATAACGGGGGTCAGGGTCGTAGAAACCAAGGGAACCAAGCTAGGGATAGGGCATTCATGTTGGGAGCAGAGGAAGCTCGCCAAGATCTGAACATTATGACGGGTACGTTTACTTTAAACAATCATTTTGCCACTACCTTATTTGACTCTGGTACCAACTATAGTTTTGTTTCCACTACTTTTATACCTCTGTTAGGCATAGAGCCCAACGAATTAGGTTTCAGATATGAGATTAAGATAGCTAGCGGGGAACTAGTAGAGATTGATAAGATTATTAAGGGTTGCAAACTAGAAATCGAGGGTCATGTCTTTGATATCGATTTGATACCTTTTGGGCATAGGAGTTTTGATGTGATTATAGGTATGGATTGGTTGTCTAATCATCAGGCTGAAATAATTTGTCATGAGAAAGTAGTGAGGATACCACTACCAGATGGCAAGGTGCTTAGAGTATTAGGAGAGAGACCGGAAGAGAAAGCAAGACTTGTGATGAGTGCTAAGGCTAGTGATAAAAAACAAGAAGAGATTGTTGTGGTTAGAGATTTTCCCGAGGTGTTTCCGGATGATTTATCCGGATTACCACCTCTCTGGGAAATTAAGTTCCAGATCGAGTTAATCCTTGGAGCTGTACCGATTGCAAAGTCTCCCTATCATTTGGCACCTTCTGAATTAAAGGAGTTGTCGGGACAACTCAAGGAACTTCAGGACAAAGGTTTCATTCGACCAAGCTTATCGCCTTGGGGAGCACCGGTGTTGTTGTGAAAAAGAAGGATGGTTCTTTTAGGATGTGCATTGATTATAGAGAATTGAACAAGTTAACAGTTAAGAATCGTTATCCGCTTCCTAGAATTGATGATCTATTTGACCAACTGCAAGGGTCGCAGTTTTTCTCAAAATAGATCTTAGGTCTGGATACCATCAGCTGAGAGTGCATGAGGATAACATTCCAAAGACTGCGTTTAGAACTCGTTATGGACATTTCAAGTTCACAGTAATGCCCTTTGGTCTGACTAACGCACCAACAATATTCATGGATTTGATGAATAGAGTTTGTAGGCCTTATCTTGATAAGTTTGTGATAGTGTTTATAAACGATATCTTAATCTACTTTAAGACTCGAGAGGAGCATGAAGAACACTTAAGGTTAGTCTTAGAACTGCTCAAGAAGGAGAAACTTTATGCTAATTTTTCTAAGTGTGAATTCTGGCTAAGAGAAGTGCAGTTTCTTGGGCATATGATAAATGGCAATGGGATCCATGTAGACCCTAGCAAGATTGAAGCTGTTAAGAATTGGAAAGCCCTTAGAACTCCGACTAAGGTTCGTTCGTTCTTAGGATTGGCTGGATATTACCGTAGGTTCATTGAGAACTTTTCTAAGATAGCTAAGTCTCTTACTATCTTGACTCAGAAGTGTAAGACTTTCGATTGGGGTGAGGAATAGGAATTGACATTTTAAACCCTGAAGGATAAGTTGTGTAATGCGACTGTTCTAGCTCTCCCCGATGGACCAAAAGACTTTGTGGTATATTGTGATGCGTCCGGGATAGGACTAGGCTGTGTGTTAATGCAAAAAGGGAAGGTGATAGCCTACGTATCTAGGCAATTGAAAATTCATGAAAAGAATTATACGACCCATGATTTAGAGTTGGGTGCAGTCGTGTTTGCACTTAACATTTGGAGACATTATTTGTATGGGACAAAGAGTGTCATATATATGGATCATAAAAGCCTTCAGCATATCTTTAGTCAGAAAGAGTTGAATATGCGACAGCGTCGCTGGATAGGGTTGTTTAGTGATTATGACTGTGAGATTCGCTACCATCCTATTAAGGCGAATGTGGTGGCTAATGCCCTAAGTAGGAAGGAAAGAGTAAAGCCTAAGAGAGTTAGAGTTATGAATATGACCCTTCAGTCGAGTATCAAGGATAGGATACTGGCGGCTCAGAAGGAGGCTGTGGATGAGTCTGCGAGGTTGCAGATCGGTTTGGATGAGATGATAGAACAGAGAAGTGATGAGACTTTGTACTACCTGGATCAAATATGGGTACCTTTAAAGGGTGATGTAAGAACCCTGATAATGGATGAAGCCTATAAGTCAAAGTACTCTGTACACCCAGGAGCTGATAAGATGTATTACAATTTGAGAGATAGGTATTGGTGGCCTGGAATGAAAAAGGACATAGCTGAGTATGTTAGTAAGTGTTTGACTTGTTTAAAGGTTAAAGCTGAGCATCAAAGGCCATCTGGCTTGCTCCAGCAACCTGAGATCCCCGTATGGAAATGGGAGGGAATAGCTATGAATTTTGTGACTAAGTTGCCTAGGACTAGTAGTGAGTATGATACAATCTGGGTCATTATGGACCGATTGACTAAATATGCTTATTTTCTACCTATGCGTGAGGATTTTAAGATGGATAGATTAGCTAGATTGTATTTGAATGAGATAGTTGATAGACATGGTGTGCCGATCTTGATCATATCGGATCGTGACGGTCGTTTCACATCAAGGTTTTGGCAGTCAATGCAAGAGGCATTAGGAACTCGTTTAGACATGAGTACGACTTACCACCCTTAGTCCGATGGTCAGAGTGAGCGTACTATTCAGACTTTGGAAGACATGCTTAGAGCGTGCGTCCTAGAATTCAGAGGAAGTTGGGATGTTCATCATCCATTAGTTGAGTTTTCGTATAACAATAGTTATCATTCTAGTGTGAGATGTGCTCCGTTTGAGGCGTTGTATAGTAAAAAGTGTCGTTCGCCAATTATATGGGCTGAGGTTGGAGAAGGTCAGTTAATAGGACCTGAGTTAGTGCAAGAGACTACTGAGAAGATCTCGCAGATTAAGGATAGACTTAAGGCTGCGCGTGATCGTCAGAAAAGTTATGTTGGTAAGAGGAGGAAGCCTCTAGAGTTTAGTGTAGGTGACTATGTTTTGCTCAAAGTGTTGCCTTGGAAGGTGTGGTACGCTTTAGGAAGAAGGGGAAATTAGCACCTAGATTTGTTAGACCGTTTGAGATTATTGAGAAAGTAGGCCGAAAAGGTAGGCCCCGTGGCCTATCAGTTAGATTTACCTGAAGAGTTGAATGGTGTTCATGACACGTTCCACGTGTCGAACCTTAAGAAGTGTTTGGCTGATCCAACACTGCAAGTGCCTTTGGATGAGATTCGAGTTGATGCTAAGTTGAATTTTGTGGAAGATCCTGTGGAAATTTTGGAAAGAGAGTTTAAGAAGTTAAAGCGTAGTAGGATTGCCATCGTCAAAGTTCGGTGGAATTTTAAACGTGGCCCTGAATTCACATGGGAACGTGAAGATCAGATGAAATTGAAGTACCCGCATTTATTTAGAGATGTTAGTAGTTGAATTTCGGGGACGAAATTCTTTTGAGGGGGTAAAATATAACCTTTGCCCTTTTTGTGTTCTGAATATTTCATTTATAGTCTTTTGCCTATTTGATTTTTGTCAATTTGTCCAGATAATGTACCGTGTTGACGGTGGTGATTTTATGAGAATTGTGGTGATTTATGGTTTATTGTGATTATTATTAATAATCCCTTTTGGAAGGTATTATTATGTTAATTATATTCCGGGTGGTTTGACCCGTGAATTTTAAGAAATGCCGAAAAACAAGTCCTGACACGTCCGTTAATGTCCAAATGAGTTTTGAAGGGTTTGATGTGTAAATATGTCGTGTAAATACTCTGGGTTAATGGAAAAGTATTTATAAAGTGAATAAAAATGCCAAGTAACTTTGGAAAGTATTTTACGGTTGAGTTTTATGAGTTTTTAAGTGATCCCGACAGGAAAAGAAAGACCCGAGACCCCCTTGGATACCAAATCCGGTTCTAGTCCCATAGGGGACATAAAGGCATGATTTTTGCAATAGTGTCCATAGTTGGTACACTTAAAATATCCTTATCCTCATTTTTGAAACACATAGTTCATTTAAAAAAAAACTTCTCCTCACTCTCTCTCTCTTGTTGGTTCGTCTGAACACCACACACACACAAACATAAAAGTTTTTCAACTTTGATAAAAAAGCATGAAGGTTGGTGATATATTAGGATGATTCTCTAGTGCTTGGGTATTCATTTAAACAACGTTTGGGTTGTTCGGTTCGTGTCGAAATCTACATTTTTGAAGATTTTCTTGTAAGTTTTCAAATTTAAGTTTCGTTCGTCCTTTTGTGTTTATATTGATGCATAGATGTTAGTTGTACAAGTTGATCGTCGTAAAAATTGATTTTTGGAAACAAAACGGATATAAAAAGGGGTGTTTGGTTCGTTGGATGTAAAGAAGAAACAAAGGGGTTTTTGTAGTTTTTATATTGTGGTCTTGATGGTTGAATAACATATGTTGCTAGATAGCTTATTTTGAATAATAGCTTGTATAGCTTATTTGGTGGACTATTCGTGGCTTATTTGAGCTTATATGCTTACGTCACACTTCAAAATCACGAGGGAAATGATTTTTGATTATTTTCGTAGTATGGCGTATGTCGTAGACTATTTTTATAGCTTATGGTGGTAACCAAATGCGATACGTAACTTATTAGCTTATGGTTAAGCTTAATATATGTATTGTGGAACTTATGGACTCACGGCCCAATAAGCCTATTTAAGTCGTGGCTTAATGGGAGGGATTATTGTGGTCCGGATTATTTTCTACTTATTAGTATGAGCTTATGTATATAAATGGACCTTGGTTTTGGACTTGGATCGTATTTTGGACGTACAAATATCTTAATGGACCCTTATTGGGCCTTAAATCCCAATAAGCGATATTTAGTCGTTATAAGAGTTTTGACGGAGTTTTTGAAAGTGAAATGTATTTGCGAAGTGATATTGAACGCTATTTTGGAAAAAACGTTTTAGTAAACGTTAAAGATTTAGAATTTTGGAATTTTGTCGAAAAGTGTCGAAAGTTTGAAAAGTGTTTGAAATAAAGGTTAAAAACCTTGGAAAACGTTGAATGAACGTACGGGTCATGTCGAAATTTCGTAAAAAGTTTATACTTAGAAATTTTACCTTAAAACATGATTTTTGATTTTAAATAATAAAATATTATTTAATTATTTTATTTATTTAATAAATTCACTAAAAGACGAAAAATATATTTTTTCTCAAAACTTCTCTAATATGTTTATTATGGGTAAACGTTCAACTTTCAAACCTATTATGATTATTTTTGCGATGACTAAGGTTACCGAATGGATTTATCGAGATATATTTATAATTATTAATTATATATATTTACTGATGAGGTGTCATTTTATACACTCTTTCGGGGTCGTTTAACCCCCTAAATCGTGCATTTATGCCCAAAATAGGTACTTAATCGTTCCTTTTCAGGTATTTAGCATTTGGAAGGCATTTGGAAGAAACGGACAAGACTACGGACCTACACCAACATCTCTCAAGAATTTCTACTCAGACTGGAGACGGCGTCATAAATTACACGTGACGCCGTCACAACCCATCTCAAGACGGCGTCACGAGATCACCAGACGGCGTCAGATTGTACGACCCAACCCATTATCTAGAATATTCTATTCATGACGGCGTCACGATTAACACGCGACGCCGTCACAGCGATTTTCCTATATATACAAATCCGTTTTTAGGGTTTTAAGTGTGTAACTTTAGAGTAAAAGAAAGGGACGAACCCTAGTTCGTTTAGCAGCTGTTAGGGACGATTTTAGGGCCTCAAAACCCTATTGTACTTCCTTCAATTCATGTTTTAATCAAGTAAGATTATCTTAATCATTCAATATGTCTATGTGTTGTTTGATTCATTATTGTTCTTGCTTTATCTTTAACATGCTTGGCTAAACCTTCTATTGTGTTTATTTATGATTGTATGAAACCTAGGATGTAGATCTTAGTGGTGTTGCTTCTTGTGATGAATATGCATGTTAGGTCTTAGAAAACCAGCTTTTGTCTGTATCGCTGTTGATATGTCTAGGAAAACATGATTGTGTAGAAAGGATACCATCGGGTAACAGTCTTCATACTACCTTGCCCCTTATATGGTTGATCCACTCTTAATATATTTCAAATGCATTTAATATACTCTTAGGGGCCTTGTAATAGTCTTCATACTACCTTACTTGTGCGTTGCCTTAACGGAATATTAAATAGACGGCGGGTTCGTGTAATTCGTTCATGACTTAGGAAATAATTACATAGATCATCACAAGTGTGACAAAGCAACAACACTAGGAGAAGCAATCTAGGGAGTAATACATGATTAAATAAACACAATCTTTTATTATACTGCTATCACCAGTAGCGTAGTTTATATTTAGTTTAATAGCTAAAACCAACCAAACCTCTCAAATATATGATTTTACCTGCTTTCATAAAATATAAAAATACAAAAAGAATCTTCTCTCAACCTTTAGAATTCTGTTAGACTGTGATCAAGCCTTTCCAACCAATTCCCCTAGAGAACGATAACAACCCCCGAGTCTTGCCTATACTACACTACAACGGTTAGGTACACTGCCTAGGGAGTTGTAAAACTTCTTGTAGAAGTCCCTTACGACAACCGCAACGCCGTTGCCGGGGAATAGTTAGGTTTTGATCATAGTTTAGCTTAGTCCTACTTGCTTGAATCCTTTCAAGCAAGATTTAATTTCCGCATATTAGCTTTCTCGTAGTCTATCTGTTCTTTGTGTTATTTGTTTCGTAACCCATTCTCGTCAACCACTATGGGAGACGAGAATCCTATCCGTACTCTTGGAGACTACTCCAAACCTAGCCTCGAGGGCTACAGGAATACCATCGAGCTCCCTGTAGGGAACAATGTGGTACCTCTTCGATCCGACACCATCTGGTTGGTGCAAAACGGACGCTCATCCAATGGACTTCGGTCCGAAGATCCAAACCAACACCTCAAGGATTTCCTAAAACTAGTGGACTCACTTGACCTTGACGGTGAAAATAGGGAAAGAACGCGCCTGCGTTTATTTTATTTTTCCCTTCGCGATCAAGCTAGCAATTGGCTTGAACGTCTTCCAGCAGGATCCATCACCACATGGGAGGATCTTACTACCCGATTCCTTGCTTAATTCTTTCCACCGGGAAGGACTGCAAAACTCCGCAATGATATCCTGATGTTCCAACAACATCATGGAGAATCTCTATCCGAAGCATGGACTCGTTTCAAGGACTTACTACAAAAGTCCCTCATCATGGCATCGACCTTTGGCTCCAAGTCTAAATTTTTTATGACCATGTCAATCCTGCCACAAGACGAACCATTGACCAATCGGCCGGTGGCAAGCTTCGTGACCTAAACGCCGAAGAATCCTGGGCATTATTAGAGGACCTCGCCCTCTATGACAACGAAAGTTGGAACGACCCAAGGGATTTCGCTAAGCCGGTCAAGGAAATCGCATTGCCTCAAGATGTCCCGAGTACATCCGACCGCCGTCTAATCAAGCTCGAAAATCAAGTCCAACGCTTGATGGAAGCTCATCTTGCTCCGACACAACCTACTCAAGTGAACAAAATCACTACCTTATGTGAGATCTGCAGTGGTCCCCACGACACTTAGTATTGCCTGGAAGATCCCGAACAAGCCTTTGTTGAATACGCATCCTCGCGTACCGATGAAGCGGGAGGTAAGTGGTATACTTTCAATCCCGAGCAAAACAATCTTGGTGACACCTACAATTAATCATGGAGAAGTCACCAAAACCTTAGGTGGAGACAACCCCAAAACTCTCAAAATAATTTTTCAAACCCACCTAACCGGTTCCAACCCAACGGTTTAATCCCAAACCATTCCTTCAACAACCATCCTCAAAGCGTTAACAATCAATCAAGTCTGGAAGGATTGATATCTAACTTCATGGCATCTCAAGACGCCAGGTTGTCTAAGTTTGAAGCCGATTTCAAACGAAAATAAGGTGAGATGACCAACAAAATTGACACTGTATTGAAGGTCATCACTGATCGAATAGCGGCGCACTACCTAGCGACACGGTTAAGAACCCGAAACTGAATACTTCTCCAGTTTTGTCTGCTCGTTCTTTGATATTCGTTAAGATACGTATCAAACAAATAACCCTCAATATATATATATATATATATATATATATATATATATATATATATATATATATATATATATATAATACATATACATAAGCAAAGTATCATACAAATTATTCTTAGGAAAGAATAATAAGTAATCAACACGGGTATCGTTCTCCTCGGTGAGAGGTGAATGGAAATCTACGTTCATGTTGAAAATCGAGCTTGATTGTCATTTAAGTTTTGGTTTTGGTTTTTAAATCTAATAACGCAAAGGGAAAGCATATAAAGGCACGCTAAACTAAGAATGAAGGCAATTAACAAATCCTAACGACATTTAAAACGGAAAACAATTTAAATTCAAACTAATTAACCAAATAAGACGAAATAAGACTCTAAAAATTCAAATTGCAAATTTCTTAGACTAAAATGATAAAACTAATTTTTAAAAACAGAAATTATATTTTTTTGTATTTTTATTATTTTTTAAAACTAATTTTAAAGCTTTTTAAACTAAAAATGCAATTAAAAATATTAAATGAAAACTAAAAATTCTGAAAAATTATGAAAAATACTAGATTTAATAACAAAGGTTTAGAAAGAAAAATTGGATTCACAGCTTATTTCAATAAGCTGTGAAAACTAAAATAAGCAAATAAGCTAGAAAATAAAGTGTGGTTAAATATTTAATGAAAGGAATGATAAACGAAAAAGACCCAAGGGCGTAGTCAGTTGAGGTGTTGTGTGTGTGAAAGGGAGGTCACAGGTTCGAGTCCTGTGACGGTCCCTTTTTGAAAAACATTTTTTATTTTCTTTTTGAAAAAGCTTTAAAATAAGTAAAAATAAGAACTTTTAATAAAAGACTTTTTACCAGAACTTAATATTAAGATTGAAAAAGACAATTTAAAATCATACTTTGGCTTATTAAAGATTTAGTTAAAACTAGACATAAAGCTAGGACTGTTTGGATTATTTTTAGACTCAATAAGCACATAGAAAACTAAAAAGATAATAACAGACCTAACCTTATAGCTAATAAGAACTATTGACAGGAAATAAGCAAAGACAAAAAGCTGAAAATCACTAAAAAGATTCTAAGACAGCAGACTCAAAAAAGGAACTTAAGGGACTTTGGACAGATTTTAAGCTAAGATATTGAGCAAATAAGCACTGAGTAAAGGCTAAAAACTAAAAACAGATAAATTACTAGACTCAAATGACTAGAAAAAGCTAAAATTAAGCACATGGATTTAGAAAATAAGCTAAATAAAACAAGTTAAAATGACAGACTACACTTTTATTTTTGGCTTTTTAGATTTTACTTGACTTTTTACAACTAAATTTTAAGACTCAAAAAGCTAATTAGACAAACTACAAACTTAAAACAGATTAAGACTAGGTTAAAACAAGCTAAATTCAATCAAAATAAATCAAAGATAAGCTAGAATAAGACCTAATATGATCTGCAAACTTAGACTATTAAGAACTAAAACTACTTGACTATTTTTGTTCTAAAAGACTAAAAAGTTTTTCCTAAGTTTAAGAACTCAAAACAGGTTCAATAAACACTCATTTAGACTTAAATAACTACCACTTAAGCAAGCTTATCAAATAAGCAGTTTAGAAACCCCTTTAGACTAGCAGACTTAAGCATTTGATAAAAGAAACTAGAAAACTTATCAAGACTTATTATGAGCTTATGAAAACTACTACTTAGGACTAATTTGAGCTTAGGAAATTCATCTAAGAGCTGAAAATAGACTACACTGGATTTTACCAAGTTTTAATGCCTTATCCCAAACACCCCATTAAACTTTTAAACTTTCTTTTAAAAGATAAAACAGACTTACATAAGCTCTAAAATACCAAAACAGATTAAAAACTAACAAAATTAAGGACAAATAAGCATTAACCTAAAGAAGATAAGCAATAACCCAAAAAGCTACACTTAATAAGCTATTTTAACTTCTAAATGATTAGTTTGATATAGAACTAGAATTAAACTATTCTAAGCTTATAACTAGACATATTAAGCTAAATTAAGACAGTTTAAGCATAAATAAGCAATAAATAAGCAAATAATAAGCTGAGATAAGCATAAACAGTAATTAAGCTAGAAATAAAGTAAAAGAAATGTACCTTGATCCCAGCTTAATAGTGACCTAATTTGCTCAAAGGAGCTTATCTACAAGCTCCAGCTTCTTATAAACAAGCTGGTAAAACCCATAAGCCTATCCATTTCTAGCTTATCATCCAAAATAGCTCAAAACTACAAAACTTAACCAACTGACTTGAAAGTGAACAAACAAGCTCAAATAAGCTTTCAAGAGCTTATTTGAGCTTAAAGAGGTCTTGAGTAAACATTTTAGCTTATTAAGAAATTTGAGTAAATGGCATAAGTAAAAACTGAATTTAAAGAACACAAATGATTTAAGTTGAAAATTACTTTTCTTAATAAAAATAGGAGTACATTAAGCTGAATTTCATTACAATAAGCGTAAAATAAGCTAGAAAATTTAAGCTACACTACACTACTCCTACTCTAGATATCCTACTGTGTGAAATCTCCCTCTATTTATAGTAGGAAGAGGACGATTATAGGCCTTGAGGAGCGTCTTCAAGCCTTCAATCTCGACCCTTGATTTGCATCCAATCTCCAAATCCATCATTTTAGCCCTTGTATCACTCTCTACGTTATCTCAGCCAATAGGAGTGCCCAGGATTGCCAGGGTGGCTTAAGTGGTGTCAAAAGTGTTAGGAGGCCTTCTAGAAGGGAGGGGCGAGTGGATTGGTAAAGTATTTACCCTGGGTTATTTGTTACAGGTGAAAACGGGATGGAAATGGGAGAGATAAATAGTGAATGTGTTTATTCATTTGACTTGGTAAGGGTTTGTGGTTGGGCTTTGACTTTGACCCGGTTTGGTTGGATTTGGGCTAATTTACTTGGACCATAAAATGGATAATTGGATTAATGGATTATGGACTTTGTTATTAATAAGGCTTATGATTTTTTTAGGCTTAAGGGTTAATAGTTAATGGGCTGACCCGGCCCATGAAACGGGTACGGGTTGGCCCATTAAAAATGAATACACCTTCGGCTTCGATTTCTCACGGTTTTCCTATCCCATGCTCGGTTTTGTTCTTTTTGCTTCGTTTTTGTCCATTACTTGAATATCCATTACCTGCACATGACATTTGACCAAACACATAGATACAATGTATTTTTCATGTATTTTTGGTCATTTGAGTTTGTTTTAATAAAGAAAAAATGATATGTGATTAAACACATATCATTCTTACCCAACAATCGATCCCCAATGCTTATCTCACCCTTCCAACTCAATCAACGCTATCAAGGCACATTTCAAGGAGGAAACCATTTCCCAAACAAGCCTGCGGCCACCTAAGATTGAAACCATACCACACCAACTCTTGAAGATGAATTCTAGGATTGCATCTTAACCTACCGGTTCTTGAATTCCTAGCTTATGCTCTAATCTATAATGCCATACTAGATAAATATGTAAAAAGCTTTGAACTAGGAAAAAACAGATCAGCATTTTTCCAAGGAGAAATACCTGCGAAAATGGAAGACTTCCTCATTGTATATATAAAACATTAAATACGAGAATTTAAAAAGAATTAGAATGAGAAACTCCCCTGATATTTGCTCAGTAGATTCTCCAAGTTGTGTTTTTGAGCAAGATTGTGTGCTGAAAAAGCATTTGAATCCTAGCACGAACAGCACACACATAGAATTCCAGAAAATATGCATTCCACCAACTTCATCGATATTTCTTTCTCAAGGTCCTGTATAAAATATAGGAAGAACAAGTGCATTCCTATCTTGGTACCTACGGTTAATTTAAACCAAACTAAACAAACTAATTACGGGTCAGACTGGTGGATACGGCGTATCAGTTTTTTGAATACGCCATATTCAAAATCTGACAATAATATTTTTAAAGTGCAATAAAATAAATACTGATAACGTCCAGACAATCAATACGCCGTATGGTATGGAGCGGATACGCCGTATTGATGTCTGGGAAACACACTCGATAACAAAATTAAATAACAATCCGGGTTGTCTCCTGGGAAGCATTTTTGTTTACAGCGAAGTCTTTAAGTTAGACTTTTTCTTCAGCTTCTGTCTTATTATTCAGCTCTAGTCACCATCCATCCTTCGTACATAATCTGAAAGATTTCTTGGTAAGCTCAGCATGCCTCTTTTCTTGTAATAGTAAAATCATCGTATTCGTCTTCTTTTACAACAACATACTCTTCATCATCATTAAATGAATATTTGATCATCATATATCTCCTTATATTGCACACCGGTTGCTCTTGAATTTCACATAATTCTTCACTCTTATTATGTTCATGATTTATCTCATAAGCATCATCGTAGTTTGTATAAGTATTCCATTGTCTCTTTTGTTCGTAACGTGACTCATCATCTTCTTTGATAGATCCTTCCATGATAGCTTTGTTTCTTAAAGCCTCGTCCTTTAATTTACAATCCTCCAAAGCTTCGTACCACTCGTAATCCTGATAATGGAGTTGGTTTCCAATTATGTAAGCTCCGGGTAAATTTCCTCCATTACAGTATCCATCATCCTTCCAACCACATGTTGGCCATTCCGAACATCTCAGTCTTATAATTGAAAGGCTTGCAAGTATGTTTAACTGGTGTGGGTTTGGTCCAAACTTTAACGTTAGTCCATGGTTTCTCATCTACCCATGGTACATCCTTATTCCATTTGTAGATCCAGTCGTCTTTGTAATCTTTATAGGTCTTAAACCCTATAATATCCTTTGTAAGTAAGTCCGGATCTACCTTGAGAAGGTAGTTAAATTCATTAAATGTTGAACAGAGAGGTGTCTCGTAAATTCAAACATATCTTTAGTGTTGATTCCTAAAGACTTCATCAATTTCATCAACATTAGACAGAAGATATTTCCTCATCATGAGCACATACTCTCATCATCACCTCTAATCCTTTAAAATCCATAATGCTTTCATAGAATAATGATCCATTGACTTATATTGAAATTTTTTTTGCTCCAAACCATTTACAAAAATGCAAACATTAGACGGATCATATCTCATATCATCATCAGCTTCTTGTTCCGAGTCATTATCCTTTTTTGAGTCACATGGGATGTTAGCAACTTCAACTTCATACGTGAATAAATCATCATCCATTTTGCTTAATCGACTGACTTCATTGTTGAAAACTTTAAGTGATGCATCGCAAGTGAGCAGGACATCTTCGACCTTAACATCCTTAATTTTCTCGAACTCTCCTTTGATAACCTTTGTCATTCTTACTGAAAAATATCTAGAAAATTATCAGTAGAACCAGCGAGAAAGGTATATATAAAAAATTTGGGCCTTAAGTTCGAGTATGGAAAAGAATTTTATCAGATGACCGATACGCCGTATTAATCAGTCGGGATGGATACGCTGTATTGGACAGAGAACTGGATATGTCGTATCCGATGGAAGTAAATACCCGTATTTCATATTTGTCGACCAAACAGTGTATTTTAAGATAAACAATTAAATGCGCAAATAATTAAACACACAAATATATACAAGCAAACAATTAAATACAAATATTATAGAATATACAAGAATATACACTAATCTAAATTATACTAATCCTAAGGGTTAGATCTAATCTAATGTTAAAAACTAAAATATCAAAATAAAAATCAAGATTCATGCTTTCAACTCCCTGGCAACGGCGCAAAAACTTTGATGTGCTGTCGTTGTATGGTAATATTTAAGAAGATATCAAGTTTTTTAAATTATAATATTTTCCGATGACTAAACCAAAAACAATACTTTAACGGCAGTGTACCCGATCAGTAGTAGTTTCGTGGTATATGTGAATGAGGCGTAGTCCAAACACTTACAAAGCGAGGTAACAATCTCAATTCAACTACTTACTTAATATTCAGTGTTTCTATTCCTAATGTATGTTAAATTCTATTCCTAATTCCAAACTCCTAATTGTTAAACTCTATGTACATATCTAAATTCTAATTCTAATCAAAAATGGGGGTTTCAGCCTGAAACTGGCCAGGTTTGGTCTTTGTGTGACGTACAATCATTCAACACTGTTACCCACCCATGCAAATTAACAAAATAGAAAGGAGCGTCAAAGCCTTATAAAAGAAAAACTGTATTACCATATATTAATCCGATAAGAGACATTGGTTTGTTAATTTATGCAATGATTTCTTCTCTCTGAGGTTGGCATATCATTCTTAAGACTTAGGTTACATCATCTTAAGCCCTAGAAACAATAATTCTGCACAATTAAAAAGCATCCACATAAAGCATACCTATTTCTGATAAATCTATCTTAGGTATTTAAAGCAATGGTGATCTTGTTAAACACTAGCTCATGAAGACTTTACCCACTTACAGCTTAATGGCAATTAATACACTAGTACCACTTGTCCAAACTAGCTAATGGAATCAGAAACATTACTTGTTGAATTACTAGGTGTCACCTGCTAGTCAACTACGATCAATAAACCATGTGCAATATCCAATACAAATATTAACCTGAAGCGAATCCTATACACAGACTTAGAAGGGACAATATTTTGTGTAAGAACTATGATTCCTAGATGTATAAATTTACTATATGGAGAGATCTCCGGACTCTAATCTGCTTGGATCCCTTTACTAGATCCATTGAATCTATAGGTCACATACAAAAATGGCGTAATCAAGTATAATTGATAACATAAATAACACTCAACGATAAATCACGAAAATCAAAATAAACAAATACCAAACATTCAAACTTCATAATAATGGCTAATACCCTAAGGTATTAGCCTTTCAAACGTCATAATAAATACAAGAGTAATAATTTAGCCAAGGTTAAACTACACCGAGTTAGCGAATGATACAAAAACTGAATTGATTACTACAGTATATGGAATTACACTTGTCTCCTATGGAAATGAATACGTTGCTGTGAACCTCTTCTATCTCTTTTTATCTCCTTTGAAAATCGAACTATTTGTGGTTCTTGTTATCGAAGAATATGATTATCACACTCAAAACTCTTTATTTGAGTTTTCTATTTATAAGGTCCAGACGTCTTTGGGATACGCTTACGAGGATTTGATACAGGCAATATTGTGGGATTTCCTTGGAGTAGGGACCACGCTTGATATCTTCCAGAATATTATATTGATTCCATATCTTGAATACGACGTATTGAGTCCTCTTGATACGGCGTATTGATCTTTATTCCTCTGTGGTCTTTGGTGAGTGTAGGCACGGATACGCCGTATCTTCCTTGATGGATATGGCATATTGGTCTTCAGAATAGTAATCTTAAAAATATCTTCATTTAAGCTTCAGAATGCGCGTCTTTTGCTAACTTTCACCAAATAACTTCAATAAATACTGGCAATTCTCAAATATAAATGATTAAGTAACAATTCTTTGCAATAACTATACAAAATGGGTTAATATCGTGGGATATATGATGCTATAAAATAGACGTTATTTGATGTCATCAACCAACAACTGCAACAACTACAACTTCAGTTCCTGCTCTTCTAGATTTTTCATCCCTATTTGGTTTTGATCAAAGAGTTTCTGCTTTGGAAAAAGGGCTTTCTTAATTGAAACAAGCTGACTACTCTGCACAACTGCTCGAATCGATAAAGTCACAAATTCCTGCAATGGTGGATGCTCAAATCAGCACAAGACTTGAAGATTCTATTAAGAAGTCTTTCAGGTCATACACTACAGAATTTCTGGAAGAAGGTGCTAAAGATAAAGGAAGATGATACTAGATCTTGTTTGACAAAAGGGTCCTGTGAAAAGAGATTATCAAAGATGAAGCCAAGAGTCAACTTCCATAGATTTTACCTAAGGAGATATCTGACTTTGCTACTCCTGTGATCCAAAGCACTTTTTTTGGCTAAATTTTCTTCTTAACCGCAATCGACATACGAGGCTGCAACATCTCTCTCTGAGTTTGAATTGAAGAAGATCATGTTAGACAAGTTAGAGAAAAGTAAATCGTATCGAGCTGCTGAACAGCACAGAGACCTCTACGATGCACTGGTCAAATCTTATTAGCTCGACAAGGATCTCTTACGACCTCTGTATGGTAAAGCGTATTCTTTAAAGAGAGGTCGTGAAGACAAAGACAAAGATGAAGACCCTCCAGCTAGATCAGACCAAGGGTTGAAGAAAAGGAAGACGAGCAAGGACCTGAACCTCTAAAAAGGGTCATCTTAAATTAAAAGAGTCCTAGGTCAAGCCTCCATCCAAAGGCACCATGTCTCATCCAAAACATTTGGCAAATCTTACAAGCATGGAACTATGTTGAGATGCTCGACCCAAAATGCCAAACAAGATCAAGGAAGATGACTTAGGTAAACACTAGAGGAGTGGTATCAACCCAATGTCGAGGAAGCCTTCTAAAGCATGATAGGTTCAAGAAACCAGAAAGGCCTCCAACTCCGGATCCTGATTGGAATGCTGGCAAACAAATTGATTTCAGACCTCCTCAGACTTAGATCAGTAAAATTGCTAAAGCAGGAAAACCTCCTCTTACCTTCAATGAGCTGATGAGCACTCCCATCGACTTCTCAATATATGTCTTGAATAATCTAAAGATTGAGAATTTGACACAAGAATATCTTGTTGGACCAACTTTTAATCTACTCAAAGGGACATGCAAAAGCCGAGTGGAACTCGAATATCATTTAGAAGAGTGTTATAAGTCTGTTACCAATAAACTTTACTGGACGAACCTTGAAGGATACGAATATCCATTTGACCTCAGCAAGCCTCTACCATTAATTGAAGATCAAGGTTGTCAAGTAGTTCCTGCTAACTACTTCTTCAATAACGACCTTGAATGTCTGAAAGGTGGAAGTTTAAGCAGCAAATATATGACTTCTACAACAAAAACCAAGGCTGCAAAGTATGATACTATTAAGGGCATAGAAGACATGGTTCCATCACTATGGATTCCAGTGAAGGTAACTTATGACAAATATGCTATGTGGGGAATCACTCACTGGGGTCCAAAACGACAAAGCTTCTATGGATATTAAAGCAACAGGAAGTCCAATCATGATGTATTCTCTACAAAAAGAATCATTGCAGTAACCTATGTCAAAGTTGTGAAGAAGTATGATTACGGGTATTTGGATGAGATTATTGTTCGAAGAGAAGATCAGTCACTTCACAAGTTCGTAGAAGGAGACTTCCCAAGACTTAATCTGTGTGATATTGAAGATATGCTTATTCTCTTAGTTTAGAAAAAGCTCTCCAATCTGGAAAGAGATGAGCTTTTTAACTTGAACGTAGGCATTCAAAAATTACAGATGTTTCACAACATAACGTGTTGTTATCTTCTTAAAGCGGGTTTGAAGACTTCAACTGGAGTCTATTAGCGGTTACCAGAATAAGCTTAATATTACCAGGCCTGAAGCGTTCAGGTCCGACATCACCAAAATAACCCATATATACACTCACAAAACAATAATACCCATAAAGAGAATCATATATCAAGATAAGTTCTAAAGAAACACGTTGATGCGATTTGATGAACTTTATAAGTTCTGTGACGGCACACTCTTATATGTTCGAAGGGTTCTTCATGATATTGCTTCCAGCTTGGAGATAGATTACTTGCCAAAAAGAAGATGGGGTAAACTAGATAGGAAAAGATCTCGCACCATGATCAAGGCGATCGATTAATAGCTCTTTGAAAGAAGGTTAATGAGGAATCTAGAGAAGTTTGATGAGGAAGAAACGAGGAAGACTTCAGCAGCTATGATACGGACAATATAACTTTGTCAATTTTGTCCTTACTGGCTCCATTTCGTGTCATCTCTCCCGTAAATAACAAATTTGTGAATATTGTACAATAAGTAGTTAAGACTATAATAAGGCATATATAGTGTTTTTTGATGTGCGAATTTCAAGAATTTTCTATTAAATTTCAAAAAATTGTAATAATGCACTCAAATACCCATATTATTCCCTCATCAAATTGAGGGGAGCAATCTAAAATGTTCCAATAAATCAGCTTGTTAATAATTGGACATTTTTTTATTTCCCGAAAGCATTAATATTTGAATTAATTGATATCCAAAATATCAAGAGATTTGACATTTTTGATAAGGAGATAAAATGTGATTAAACTATATGGCTAAAGATGTGAATTTAAAGACTCAAGTACAAAAGCTTCTCCCCTTCATAGTGCTAAACGTTTTCGAATAACGATGCACATGTTAAGGGGAACATTACCAATTGCGGATTCAAGGCTGCGAATGATACCAAAAGACCGAACCATGGTATTTACTCATTTGAGGAGTTATTAAGTTTAGGTTAGGTATGGTATAGTGTTCCTATGATCAGCCAGAACACTATAGGGAATCTTCCTCATTATGATTTTTTGGTTTTTCTACTTATTTCCCAGGGACATTCCATTAGTTAGAATAGAAAGTCCTTAGGTATGGTAAAAAGGAGAAAAAGTGAAAAAATGGAATAGTGCCGACTGAGATAGAGCTAGTACTGGAACAAACCCAAGGTCAGTTATGAAGATCTCGGTAAGCACTGAAGGGGTTGAAAGAATGAATAAAGAGAAAAAGTTAAGAATAAAGGTGAAAAGAAAGAACCACTCCTTACAGAATAGGCAGAAACCGAGTCAGTAACATATAGCTGTCAGAAACACTAAGTTGTAGTCTGTATTTAAGACAGTCTTCATGGACCCGATTTGACGCAAATGTACAACCTCCTACCTAGCCACTCAAGATCTCTTAATAACACTCTTGTTCTTTTCTCACAGAGATTACACGCATTTCGATTGACTTTCTCACTCCAAGTAGTTGGAATTAAAAATGAAGCAGTCTGCTCCACCATCCGATTACTAAAACACCAAAATTGTGAACCGATTGAGTCTAGAGCCAAAAGAGATCATCTATAATCACTCGGTAGGATACTAAACTATTCAATATATTTTTTCTCCACTAACACCTGCTGAAAATAAGTCATAATTTAAGAGTCCTACACATATCCTTTGTGATAATGCCCAAGAACATCAAGTGATACTAAGTAATTCACCTAATGACGATGGAAATCCTTCCAGAGCCAACATCAAACAAGCTCTGCGGTAGGTGACTTATGAGATCCTATAAGGATCAAACTTGTGACACTAGATATTGATTCGGTCCAGCTTATGAATTGACGGATGATTTTTGAAAAAGTTAAAATTGTTGGTGTGTTATAAAAACCGTTTGCATCTTAACGCACTGACTGATTTTCCTAAATCAATTTTTAATCTTATGTCCATGGGAAGCCTCACAAAGGTATCTATACATAGGAAAGCTGAACACGAATTGACAGATTAATCGGGAAGATAGTAACTTACCGATTCACTCTTACCTTGTTATCTGCTTTGAGACGCTCCGGTAATGAGAACGGTTAGTACAGAAACACGCGAAACCTCTGTCAAGGATATCTCTTTCTTCGAATTCTAGGGGGCCGTAGGTAAGGTTTCACGGACAGTATTTAATACTGATAAACAACTTTATTGGGTGGAACCGGTGGTATATTTGGCATATTTAAAATATACCTGGATAAGTAAAGTCTCAGAACGAAGATGATCAATTGTAAGCACTACCACTATTCATCCAATAAACATTATTTATTATGCAAAAAGTAATATCCCATTAAGGTGAGACGCTAAGAGAATATATAAATTGCTAATTGAGGATCAAAGAAAGACAATCAAAGAATCATAGCCTAACAACATTGCACTAAATTTTAATATTATGATTACATCGATATTACGAAACTTTACATAAAGACATCATGAAAGCCTCAAGTACATGTTATTCAAGATGAAATTGTCCACTACTTTGATACTCGAGTGTGATTATTTACAAACTATCCTTGTATTCTTATGATTTAGGAATCGACTTGTAGTTAAAGTTAAAATTGCTGAACTTGTAAACACCCTCCCTCAGAAAAAAAAAAACCACAAAACCGCAATACACTACACAAAGCCAAAGAAAGATCAAGTAAGGAATATCCTAATAAGACGTTCTAAAAGTACATTCAAGTAAACTTTTCTCGATTTAAAATAACATATCATAGAACATGAACATCGAAAAAGAATATGCTGAGAATATGAAGATTTCTCAACATAGAAAAGTTCAAATTCACTTATAATTACTAAGTCAAGCTAATAGAATGGATTAAAGCAAAGCCTAAAAAGTCAAATATTCAACTAACAAAACATATCAACAAGTTAAGTTGATGTGTGAAATTTAAAAGAACTACGAACGCTTAAACCACACCACATGCCTGTAAAATCTCCACGTACAAAACACAGATACCAACACTATAAAAATGTACGACCTCATTTGTAAACCATCACCAACTATTTCTGTCTCAATATTAAAAGATGCCAAAACGCCGAAATCGATCACTAAATAAACGTGCTTCGATCTTCAATGTAAAAAAAAAAAGTGTCACCTATACAACAAGTAAACTGCGGCTAAAGCCTTGAACAAAATGTACCTTATAACAGTTGCCACGGTTATATTTAGCAATAACTCCAGTCCCATAGGCGTGACTCTAACTAACAACCGCACCATGCTAGATGGTATTTAAAATACAAACTATGTACATTTAGTCCAACTCAATATATATTTGCTTCACATGGTATTAAATTCCGATATGTACTCGATTTCAAACACATACCACATCTCAAATATAATTATTACCTGATTCATGAGAAAATCGCAATACAAAGTGCGTACCAGATTAAGAACAAGAGCTTATACGATCAGAAACACAACAAACAAACCATTACACCAAATCACTTAAAGCCAGACACAATCAATTCTTAACCACACAACAACGTTCCCCATCACATAAATCCCCACCTATTAACGATAAAAAATAAATAATATCAGCCCAACATATCTATATAATAAAAACGTGCGAACAAAAACAACCTATTTCACCACTTTACAAAGCAACTATCTACCCAAAGGGAGTTTTTGAGTTGTTTGAGTTGAGCGATTGACTACCCTAATTATATACCCCCACCCCCAATCACCCCTAAACCACTAACTCCCATTTAGCAACAAAGTCCAACCAAAGTTCTCCCCCTATCCCCTGGACAACCCCCAGCTCTAAAACCCCCTCTCCAGCCAACAAATCCCTAATCACCACCAAAATCTCTCACCAAATATATGAACACTCCTACGCAATCATATCTTTCTCAACCAACAATCTCCCCAAAAAAGCAAAACTCTATCGCCCTCGCCATTATCCCGTCAACCTCTAAACCCTACCCATTCCACACCTCAATATCCCCAATCCATCCTCCACAACCCTGAACCAAACATGTCGCCAATAAAACATAAGACCAACACAAAATATCCCAACCCGCCTCCAATCCCGTCCCCAAGCCCACTCGCCAAATGACCATGCAAAATTAAGTATACTTATGCTCTAAACACCCAAAGACCAGCACACCGGACCAACATGATTCTCACCAACCTGGAAATCCCCCCCCAATTGAAAAACTAACTAACCCTAACGTCTAAACAGACAAAAAACCAATCCCCATACCCAAAACAACCCTTAAGCACAAAAAACTACCCAAAGCACATACAAACAGAAAAAAAAACTCAACACAAATCTCCCGTCCCACAAAAACCCCCCCCATACACTGAACTCTCCCCCACCACCACATGTACCTCATCTCCTAACACCACCCTTCCCTTTCACCTCAAGACCCCACTTCACCATACCACACCTAACCCCCTCCCACCCCATATCCAGATCCCCCTCATATAACCCCCTCTAATTCCCGCCTCCAATCCACCAAAACCTTCCCACCATGCCCCCCACTAATCTCCACCTGCATCCCCACTTTTCCCCCAACCCCATTCATTATACAAAAACACCACCAACACGACCCCTCTACCAACACTGCCCTCCTAATAGAAAACTGCCATACCACACCTACCTACCCTACATCCCAAAATCAATCCACTCATCATACTTACATCAAGAAAATATTCCACCCCTTCAAAATCTAACCGCTTTTCGCTTTTACCTTCACCCTTTCCACCACTCCGTCCCTTGTACCCATTCATCTCAAAAACACCAACTAAAACACCACATCACCACACCAAACTATTAAAATTAATCACTAAAAATAACACCTACCATATATACCCCCCTCACAAATCCCTAATTACTCCATCACAACTTGACCTCCCAAAAAACTAATCCATTCCACCAAAAAATAGAACCAAATTATGCCCCACATAAATAATTACCATCCACCCACCAATCAAAACAATAATTCATAAACAAAACCAACACAATAACCATCCGGAATATACCAAACACTTCCATACAACATACCCTTATCACCCAAAATAAAAAATACCCACAACTAACACCTCTCAATCACCAGATCAAACCACCATCAATTATATCGTTCAACCCCCATAAGCCAAACACTGCCCACACACGAAAATCAAACCTCCCCAAAGACCCAAACCCCACCTGTTCACCCACTACTCCATCGCTCACCCCAACGAACATCCCCTCCCACATACTGCACAAACATAACCCAAAACCACAATCCACATACGTCATTATTAAAACAACAAACACATACTACACCCTAACCCGTACCCTACCTACCCTACCTACCCATTCCCCCAATCAACCCTAACAAATCATCCACACCAAACCCACTAAACCGAATCCATACACAAACAAAATACACAAACATTAACAATTACACCAAACCCACACTCCAAACAACAACCAACAAACCGTAGACCCTCCCAAACATTCCCCATACTCAACCAAACAAACACCAAAAAAACAAAAAAACATACCCACACAACACAAATCAATAACTCAAACTAAAACAACCCAGAAAAAAATCCCCAAATCTTTACTCTCCATCCAAAACAACTAGTCATATCACGCCCCAAACTATACACCTCAAAGCCATTATTACCCACCACAAACACTCAAACCCTCAAAAAACACCTACCAAAAAAATTAATTTACTCAACCAAACACTTATATACCGTATCCTGTGAAGAGTCCTAACACCCTATGCAACAAACACGTAATTACAACATAACCAATGTCATAATCAATAGAACACAATAGTGAAAATTACAACTTCAATCTCCCACTCCAATAAACCCAAATTATTCTAACTCACTAATTCACTCCACAACACACAAAAGCAAATCAATATATAATTACCCCAAAAAAAATATCAAGTTAATCGTGGTACAAAACATAGAACCAGTATCTATATCAATTAAACATAAAACAACCTAATAACACATATTTAGACCTATCTAAAAGCATGTATAAAAGTAACTAAACAACCTCAATAGTAAACGCGGTTCTCATATATAAGTAAAAAATAGGTGCTAGGCAAAGAATTCTTTTTAAAGTTCCATCCCGTCTTTCAAGTACATCAATCCAAGTTGTCCAAAGTCTACAATTAGCAATTACATTGTCTAGTAAGCTTTCATTCGGTCCAAGCATGGTTATTTTTTGGCATCTGTCGTTCATCACACTTCAGCGTTGTTTTAAATCTTTCTTATATAACTTTATATTCTACGATACCTATCTAAACTGCTTTTCATAAGTATATGATTTATTGAGGTTTCCAAGAGGTCACTAAGCACGAGGTGCCAAGGATACATTGGTGGTTATATTATGAATCATGCATAAATGATTTAGTCGCATTACATTGAGTAGCTGTTATGGCTGGAAAACTTTGTAATAATAAACAAGAAAACAAGTAAAGCTTCGGGCTTTGTAACACATACTTATTACAATTACAGATGTATCAGTTTTAAACGACTTTTTGGTCGTTCTTATATTATCTTGTGTTGTTGATCTGAGAAGTAACACGCCCCGGACCCTTATTCCGCTGCGACCCAAATTTGGGGGTGTTACAGATACTTTTCAAATTTCTTTAATCTAGTAGATTCTTCTTTGAGCTTTTCATTTTCAATTTTAAGTGTATGACACTTTGCACAATCTAGAATCAACTCCCTTGTTTTTTCTCGAAGTGTGGATAATCTAGCTTTTATTTCTCTAAGCTCATTTTCCTACGATTATTCTAATAGCTTTTACGCCGCGTCTTTGTTCTTAGTGATTATCATTAAACTCATTTTGCACAATTTATCATATTCATTGTCCTAAAACTAAATTATTAATTGATGATTTTCAGCACTAAAGTAAGAAGATTCGAAACATAATACTTCATTTGGTGCTTGAAGCTAACAAGACATGTCCATCTCGGATCTTTTCATCATCTTCTTCACCGCTATCGCTCCAAGAACTCCAACCAAATGCTCTTTGTTCTTGTCTCCGGTGGGCTTTGGACATTCCAATAAGATGATTTAGTCTCCGCAACCCAAAGTCAACTTCCTTACACTTTTTGTGCCGTTTTTGTCGTCTCGGCTTCTTTGCGAAAGGTCTTTTTGTCATTTGAGGTTGTCTCAACTGAATCCAACTTCCACCGCTTCTCTAAAAGAACTAGTCTTGAAGTCTCCTAACGCCATGGCATAACTCTTCGTATTCACCTACCCGAAGTCGAACAACTCTTCATCACTAGATTCTTTTCATAGCCTTTAAAGAAAGAGATTTCCTTTCAACTTTTTGCTTTGACTATTTCGGAATCTTTCTTGATGATCATCTCATGGACTTTGAGGTTTCCAATGAGCTTATCAAGAGATAGTGATGTTAAGTCTTTCGACTCTTCAATCGCCGTGACCTTTGCTCTCCATTTAGGATGTAGAGCCCTAAGAAACTTCCTTACTTAGTTCTTACTAGAGTAACCTTCATCAAGAGCTTTAAGACTAGTAATAATAGTATTAAATCTAGCAAAAGCACTATCTATAGAATCATCTCGTAAATGACGATAGTTCAATTATTGAACAAAAGTCGATCTAATATCTTTGACTTGGCTATTACCTGATGTGTGATTAACAAAGTTATCCAAAATTCTTTGCCGTATACACATGAAAATTTTACCCCGTTTCATATTCTTCTTCTAGGCAAAGGCATTGTAAAAAACCATTTTGGCTCATTATTTTTCGCGGCACCCTTCTTAAAGATCCTCCATTTTGTAGTTTTTTCGACAAAAGGACAACCTGATTCAAGTTTTGGTTCACCATCCCTGTCATGATTTTAATAATGGGTTGAAAATCCTACTCACCACATTGGTACTATCATGTGCAAAAGATCACAGATCTTTAGATTTAAACCTAGAAGTCACTCGAATCTTATTTTCTCCAATAGATAACACTAATCATCTTTCCAAAAGGGTCTCTTTTCGCATAGATTGACCCTCATAATCCTATTTTTGGAGAATCTCATAGATCGATCCAAGCTTTAAACATATATATTATAATTTTAAAAAATCTTGAGTGACCTTGCTCTGATTTACCAATATGGAAACTAGAAGGGGGGGGTTGAATAGTTTTACTTCACAGCAGGTGAATTGACCGATTTGAACTAACTCTCGATTTCTCAGCTATATAAAGCTGGTTTGCTTCGAGTTAATATGGATCAATCAAATCAACGCGATATAACAAGCAACATACAAAAACACATCAAATGTAATGAAAACTAACACACAAACAACTCGATAATTCTAAAGGGAATAAAGAAAGACAAACACGGATCCAACCAAATGACACCAAGATTTATAGAGCGTTCGCAACGAAGCACCTCTACGTATAGCCTACACTCCACTCCGCCTGACTACTCCACTTGCGACATTCTCACTATGTCAACACAAGCACATCCCCTTCAGAGGCGTAGCAAAATCGTTTACCATAACCGATTCTTACAGTTCTTCTTCGACCACTAAGCTAGATGTCGGAGTCCCTAAAATCTATAGCTAGAAACCAAACTAAGACTTCACTCAGTCTTTAACACACTCACAAGATATATATACCCTTCAGATGACAACAATCCAAATCATACCAATACATAATTTACACACTTGGATCTACACGACAATCCAAATTTACACAACAACACTAAATAATATGAAGTAATGAAGATTTATGATCTTGAGGAGAGAAGAGAGAGAATCAACTTGATAACAATCTTACATAGAATGAAAGACGATTGTTCTTACTCTTGCACCTTGAATAGAACTAATAAGAAGAAGAAAGAATAAGAAGGAGGATAAGCAAGAATTAATACTTGAAACAAGCAATCCGCGTGTATGTTAAAAGTGATCAAGATATGTGTTTTAGAAAGAAGGAAGAAAGAGAGAAAAAATGGATCTGAGAAAATTTTGGCAACTAGGTTCTGTTTTTCAATGGGAATGGCCTAGTATTTATAGGGACAAACAAAATAACCATTGCTGGTGGCGATGAGAGGATATTGAACAAGCTTTCTAGGCACTGGATGTGGGACGGTTTGTGGTACCCCTAATAGAAGGGTAGAAAGGTAAGTGGCTTTTAATGGCGTATAGAAAATAAGGGTGCAAGTGTAGCGGTTGAAAGTACGAGTGTTGTGAATAGAGAAGAGCGTTAGATGTAGGTAAAGGTATATATGTTCTATGTAGCTATTTCGAGTAAACATTCCCGAGGTCCCCCCCTTTATATTAAAGGGAGCCGCCAGGCCTAAAAGGGGCTATGCCCCTAAAGACTCCGCTCCCTTTTTTGTCCTTTTGTGGTGAAGGTTGTATCTGTTATAGAACCTTCTATTTTGGGGGGAAAATTTGAATATCAAAATTTTATGTTTTTAATAAAACATTTCTTTTAATGAATAAATTTTTTTTATTTATTTATAAAAACACATTTGTAGAAATGTAAGGTTTAAGGAAAATATTTTCTTGATCACTAATCATGTTTAATGATTTGTTTATCCATACCTTAAGTGATTAATCTTAGAAATAGAATTTTATGATTAGTAATTTATAAACCTTTAATTTTATCGTAAACGTTTTCACATTTTATTATTATCAAAACATTGAGAGGTCGAAAAATATAAATAACATTTTTAGACATTATTTGTATTAACCTAGTTTTTTTTAAAAAGAAGAAAATACAAAAATATAAAACTAAGAAAAAGAAAATACAAAAATATAAAAGCAAAATATAAAATCAAAAAATTTCAAAAATACCAAGAATAATCTTCTCTGACATGTCTCTCGACAATCGATATCATTTGCGCACCTAGAAATGTTGATTAATATTAACACGGGTGAATAAATGAAGTTCGAGCGAGAGTTTCAATTGCTTTCAAAACATGTCTTTTCCCATTTTTCTCTATGACTTCTAAGTAAATGTCAGCTTAGGACTCGGTCCCTAAAGAAAGGAAAATGTTCATTTATGAACATTTATCCTAAACAACGGGAAGTTCATATCTTCTCGGTCTTGAGCAATGTCATATAAACATTCAAAGTTTTAAATGCTCAAGAGAAGCACTAATAAAATGATAATTAATAAGATACATCTGACATCATTTTTCTGTTGAGCACAATTTTTCAAGATATTTTCAAAAAGAAAATTTCAAATTCTTTCAAAATTGTGTGTGCTCAACAAACTCCCACTCCAAGTTTTTACTCGATTCTAGAACTGAGTGGGAGTATAATAATATGATTCATTCTGCATGCACTCCTGTTCTCCCAAGACTTAGGTAGACTTATGTGAATTCCGGACATTAACTTGTTTTTAGTTCACTAATCGTCAAAAATTGTAAACACATATGCAATTTTTGAGGGGGAGAATAGTGATTAAAATATGATCAATACTGATTAATAACGGATACAATATTCAATCTATAAGTGCGTTCACAAACCTCGCATGTGCAAAACTCTTTCATAATATGGTGCATATGTGTAGGGGGAGCTTTTTTGTAACTTTGGAAACACTCACTGTGTTTTAAGACACGTTGATTGATTTTTTATCAAATGGTTTGATGGCTCTTCACGGCAATACCCCAAAGTCCGACCAACTGTTGTTTCTCAAGGAGATATAAGGCGGTTAAGGTTAGGTATATTTGTTCCATGATCCAGTTAGAACCGGAGGGATCTACCCAGGAACACTCTATTAGATAGAGTAGAAGTCCTAGGTATGATTGAAAAAGGGAGTAAAGTGAGAATAAGAGAATAGTGCCGACTGAGATGGAGCTAGTGCTGGAACAAACCCAACAAGGTACTAGTCATGAAGTCTCGGTAAGCATTGAAGGGGTTGAAGAATGAAAAAGAATTGTTAGGATAAAGGGTGAAAAGAAAGAAGACATCCATACAACCCTAGGTAGAAACCGGGTCAATACTTAATCTATCAGTAATCAAAAAGATGATTCTGATATTGAAGACTGACATCATGGACCCAGTGAGGCAATGCACAACCCTTCCTAGCCACTCAGAATCTCTCAGAATCTCTCAAAAGATTTTTGTTTCATTTCTCACGGAGATCAACACGTTTCTATCGGCTTTCTCATTCCGAGATCGTTGATATTGAAAAGGTGGCAGTCCGCTCCAGCCTCCGTTTACCAAATAACAAATGTGCACTTATAGAGTCTAGAGCCAACGAGATCCATCAAAAATCTCACTAGGACACAAATTCCAATATACAAAATGTCGTACATCATTATACAACATTTGGTATCAAAAAGTCCTACGCATTATCCTTGTGATAACTGCCAGAACATCAGAGTGATACTCTTTAGTATTCACAATGACGATGGAAATCCTGCTTGAGCCAACATCAAACAAGCTCTTGGTAGGTGGCTTGCGAGATTCTATATGAATCAAGCTTGTGTCAACTGGATATCGGTAATGGTCCAGTATATGAATTGACGACTCAATCAGAAAGATAGTAACTATCTGATTCACTCTTACCGTGTTGTCTGCTTTGAGACGCTTCGGTAACGAGAAAGGCTAGTACAGCTGCGAAACCCTGTCAAGGAGATTCTTATGAATTCTACCTCATCACAGGCAGTATTTATACTGATTAACGGGGAACCGTGGTTATTATAACCGTATTCGACGAAGTGACAAAGACACTTTTGTCTATGTATGTTTATCACTAACCTATACTTGAAGGTTTCCCGACGGTAGCAGCCTCTAGTCCATGACGAGTCAAGATTCAAGACCTCATGCTCAATCAACAAAGATATATACATGGTGAAAGCTTAAGCACATGTGTCAAAGTCTTCCATAATTTTTGATGTACAACACTCCCCAAAAGGAACATTTTTGTCAAGATTGCCGAACAATAACAAAGATATATCTTACAAATAGATCAAGTACCATTCCTACCATGATGTGGTATAAGTAATCATGTTAAAGAAAATGTTGAGGGAGACTGTTAACAAGTTTTCAAGACCTTGAGCATGAGGGCGGAGACACAAGATCGCAAGGCGGCATAAAGATTCAAGGATAAAGATTTAGAGATCTCAACTGTCAAGACAAATCAAGGCCAAAGACCACGATATCAGTATTTTGTCAAAGCATATCAAGTTAAAGATCAAGATCCATGATCACAAGCATGCAAAAGGAACTTCAAAAGAATTCCCAAGACAACAAGGTTCCAAGACTAAAGAACGAAACAAAAAGTGAAGCCTTATGCGCAATGACCACCCCTTAGTGGAAGATTGTTAGACCTAGTTTATATGAAGTGATGGTCATTAAGACTCCCAAACCTTGTACTAGTCTAGTAAATGTTCCTGGGAATTCTATACGCTAATTGGGCCTAGTTACGGGCTTTAAGCCCATTAGATATCAAGCCCGGCCTTGGAAGCCCACTTAAACCCAAGGCTAGCTCATGTACACAACTATATAAAGCCCTCTCCAAGTGTGGAGAGGGTGTTGCTCATTTTACCTTTTAATGTGTAACCCTTTTCTTTGTTTATTTTCTCTCTCTAAAACTTCTCACTCTTTCTAGAATTGCAAGTAAATTCGTGTGTGCTTGTGTGTGATTTGTGTGATTTGATGGGGCTAGTGTTATTTTTCTCTTCCAGTTGATGCACCAAGCGCATAAATACTTGGAGTGCATTTCACAAGATGCATCATCAAGCTTATGCACCAAGTGCATAATACTTGGAGTGCATCACGGCGCATAAAGAGTGCACCATGGGCACAAACCTCATGCATCACAGCGCATAAGGACTTGGTGGTGCATAGATTTCATCACGCGCATAAGGATTATGCATCCGGCGCATTTTGGATTTGAGTCAATGCATCAGGCGCATATTATGAGACGCATAACAAACCATCATGCGCCACTATTTACACTCGTTGGATATGACATGTGTCATACATTTAAGGGCCTGTTTGGTTTGTTGCCATGAATCACAATAGATATCGGTATAGATTTAAGATGAATCACAATGGATATATCATTACCATATCACTTGTTTGGTTCGAGTAAAGTTTGGGTGAGTATCAACAGTAACGTCATCTTCCTCATCCAAGTTACTATTAAACAAAAATAAAAGAATAACTAATTCTACAATCAACGATAAATTACGCCATAGATAAACAACCAACATTAGATCTTCATTAGTGGCTAGAATACCCAAGGGGTTAGCCATAACCATTGTAATTATACAGTGTGATTTAAATAACAAAGGTAAACTTAATGTTTAACACCCGGGGGGGATACCAACATTACTGATTACAAGAGTATAGGAATTTACACGGTGTCTTAAAGGAATCGTGATTGATGCTTGCCTATGGCTGCTCTTTGTTTCTTCAGAAATCTTTCTAAATGTGTGACCTCCCACCCCCCCCCCCCCCCCCCCCCCCCCCCCCCCCCCCCCCCCCCCCCCCCCCACACCCCCCCCCCCCCCCCCCCCCCCCTCAAATTATATATATATATCCACTTGTCTGGTAATAGAAATATGATTTTGCACACCAAAAAATTGTTTTTGAGTCCTCTATTTATAGTCTCTGAAAATTGATGGATACGCTGTATTAAGTAAGGTCAGTACGGCGTATAGGGGTGCTTTCCTTGGAGTGCGCGCTATGTTCATAATCAATCAAATATATATTTCCCCATTTATATTTATTACATGATCTCTGAATGTTTATCCAGCTGGATACGGCGTATATAGATAGGCAGGATACGCCGTATAGGGAATTGAGTACGCGCATTTTCTTGTGAAGTCCAGGTGCTGATACGCCGTATCTTCTTTTCTAGATACGGCGTATTGAGAAGAAATAAGCAAATCTTCATAATAACCATTGTTTAGCTCCAAAAAGTGCCCTCTTTTCGAATGTCTTCACAAATCACTCCGTAATTACTGCAATTTACAATTTAAGCAATTAAGCTAACGATTTTTTTTTTTTTTTTTATTTTTTTTTTTTTTTTTTTTTTTTTTTTTTTTTTTTTTTTTTTTTTTTTTTTTTTTTTTTTTTTTTTTTTTTTATTTTATATTTTTTTTTTTTTTTTTTAATTTTTTTTTTTTTTTTTTTTTTTTCTTGCAATAATTATATTAAAAGTGGATAATTTCTTTGGGATAAATGATAGTATAAATGTAACGTGATTTGATGTCATCAGTATTACACCAACAAGGGCGACAAAACCACACATACACATTTAAATCCATGAATGAGACACATGTGATTGCTTACTCCCTCGTTCGAGCAAACCAAAGGTTAGGATGAAGAACGATATAGTGTAGGGATTAGGCATATATGGTGTAAAATAAAATAACAAAACAAACTAGATTAAGTCAAAAAATAAATACAAAATGTTGTCTAGCTATTTCCGACCACAACTTGAAACGGGGGAGCCCTTTCAATCACCTACTAACTCATGTTTAACACGAAAACTCACCGTTTGTTTGGCAAGCCCGACATTAGACTTAAAGATGTCATAATCCATCATCCTTACGATCCATTAAAATTACCTCTATGTTGGCGTTCTCGTAAACAAACAACTCCATTCATCATATATTAGCTACACAACAGCTAACGATATTACCACTTGATAAAAAAAAAATGCATAGTGGTTAATTTTGCGAACAACTTCAAATATATACAACAAACTGTTTACATCATTGGTTCTAAGCACGTACACGAATAAATTGATTATCTCATAAAAAATAAATCGGTTAAGTTTAGATGAACCGATTATCTCACATTCCACTCCTTTTTTATCTCTTACCATCTTTTTATATTTTTTTGAATTTTTTTTAAACATAAACTAAAACGAATAAAGGTGTAAAATTTCACCACTTTCGATCATTATAAACATGGATTAATATTTCCGTAATGCTCCATGACTCAAAAATAAAAATGTTCGCCTTAATTATATTAAGTCAACAAGAATGTTATCGGTCTCATTAAGTCAACTATGTATGTTATGTATAGGCTAGTCAGTATCCATCGGGCGCTTGCGTTATAATCTAATGTTGTCCAGTTAAGGGTGAAGCCAAGTTTAGCCAAGCCCTGCCCGTTAAGGAAAGCCATGAGCCAACTGGACGGCTAGGGTATAAAAATAATCCCTTCACCACACTGGGGAAGGTGTGTTAATTTCATTTACCTAGCTAATCCTCCAACTCACGCTAAGCTAATCTTCCTTTCTTGTTTCTCTCTCTACTTTCTCTCTCTAGGCTTCTTATTTTCTAGCATCATTGGTTATAGGATGTATGTTGTGTAAAGGATTAAAACTAGTTCGGATAACATGTGGTTCACGCGCCTAGGGTGTGTACGTGTTAGTTTGTGTGAAATTCGTGGGGTTAGTTGGTTATATTTTTTGTGTTCGAAAAAAGCAAGAAAAATCAACTTTTGCTCTTGTTCGTTGGTTTTAAAGTGTAAAGGACTTGTACTTTTGGGCTTAGATCAATTCCATGGCATTCATTACTAGGTGATTATGAATCAATTTGTAGCTTACAAGAAAGTTTGAAGATTTTATCTTGGCTGCATTTGCTATCTAATAGGGTGTCGTCGGTTGCGTTTTGATCAGACTCGTTGACGTTTTATAATATTCGTTGGCGTTTTGATCGACTCGTGCCGTTTTGACTTAATAATTGTAGCGTTTCTGATCAGACTTGTTGCGTCTTGATAATATTCGTTGGTTTTTGATTCGACTCGTTGCCGTTTTGATCATTACTCGTTGCGTTTGTGTCCACAAGTTGAGCCACTCACTGCGTTTTGACTAAGAGAAACTTGCCACATTATATTTCTAGATGGTTTTCCCAAGACTCGTTGCGTTTTGACCAAGAATCGTTGCATTTTGACCAAGAATCATTGCGTTTTGACCAAGAAGTGTTGCGTTTTGACCAAGATTCGTTGCGTTTTGCTTAGACTCGTTGCGTTTTGATTAGATTAGTTGCGTTTTGCAGAGACTCGTTGCGTTTTGATCATATTCGTTGCGTTTTGCTCATACTCACCTGTGTTTTGTGTCAAGACGTCACTGCGTTTAGCTTTTATTGTTTTATCTAAAGTTGAAGATTTGCCTCCCCCCCATGCGTTTTGTCCATTGAAAACCTATGTTTCGATCCGCGCATCAGGTGGTATTTGACCGAATTTGGGAATTGTAAATCCGTATAATCAAAACATAAAAAAAATTAAAAATAGCAAGCAAACAAACCTTCAAGGACTAAATACAAGGACTTAGGACTTTAATTCGGACTAAAGGGGACAATTATCACTAAACAACACAACCAATCAAACCAACAATCAAAACTTAATCAACTTGAAATGTCAATTAATTATTCATTCCGGTTTCTTCTTGATTTTGGAACATCCGCGAAGATACGATTCTTTTCTCGATTTTAATCAAAGACTTGCTAAAATCCAGTGAACGTTAATTCATTTAAAACCCAATCTCAAACACTTCATAACACTCTAAGAATCCGATATTCATTCACAACCTCATCAGAATGTCAAATTCAACCTACTAAATTGCAAACTCAATCATCAAATGCTCTTTATAATGCTATCATGGAAGGGGTTTTTAACAAAGGATCGTCCACCTATGTTGGCCCGGGTAATTTCGTTTCAGTGGAAACCCAGACTCAAGAGATACATTGACCAACCTAACAGTGAACTCATCCATATGTCTCCAAACAATCCACTCATACCACGATCAATGGCCTGAGAATACAGTTCCAGGTTGCTGACGGGTTAGTTTGAAACAATACATCGAGGTATAGGAGATCATAAGAATGTTTCACAGGACATACAAGATCAACTGAATGCGAGTGAGCCTTCCAGATCAATTCTGCAGGAGAGATAACGATATCTACTCCACAGTGATGCTTGTCGAATGCATGTGAAAGTGGCGAAAGCCATTGAAAGGTTGAAACACGGTGATATCAATCAATGTTCAAGATCTTGAACATTTTATGGGAGTTTGAAAATTTACCTCACTGGATGGTGAATAACTTGGACTCAACATTACTCAGGGTTTTACAAGATGATGATATGAGCTTGTCAGAAATTTATGTCATGTTACAATCACAAGTGAATGTCAAGTTCTTTACTTCAACTACAACCAGACATGGCAAAGGTTGTAACAATGTTAAGCAGTGTCAAGAGCTGAAGACTGTCTCCTATCCACAAGTTTATGACATTTGAAGCAACACCAGATGAAGTCATGAGATAAGAGCAGAAAGACTAGCATTGTATGCTAATCCACTTGCATTGTTGCTCAACAACAACCAGTTTACCATCATCAAAACCATCCTACTCAAAACACTCAATATTCCTCCACCAGATCGCAACAGTCTACTAGAAATAGAGGAAAAGCAATTGTTACCTCTTCTGCTCTTACTTATGATCCAGAACCTGTACGTTACTAAAGATGAGCAATGTCAAAGGGGAAAAGGAGCTTGACTAACTAAGGCTTTAATTTCTCTCTGTTAAGAAAAATCTATCAAACCGCAACAACAACCTTGAACTTTCATCAAACACAGTCGAGTACTCAAGATTAATTCTGCCAACGAATCAATAGAGGAACTGGTATGATAATCCAGAGACGCAGTCAATGTTGCAGGGGGCTAGGGAAATGTAGGTACTCGGTAGTGCAAAAGTCTGATTCCAGTGTTACAACTGCAAGGAATATGGGCATGTAATAAGTGGTTCTTTCAGAAACCAACGAAGAGTCGAAGGATGCCCAACTTATCTAAGAAAGAATGTTTATTGTAATAACAAGAGGAAGTTGGGGTTCAGTTGATGCGAACAAGCTGATTGGAAGGATGATACTGCTGATGGAGTTGTGATAGGAATTGAAGCACATTATATGTACATGGCACAAATTCAAGAGGTTACTCCAAATCCAGTTGCCATTCTGGACCATCTTTGATGATGAGCCAAGTGCCTAAGGTACAAAACCATAATGACACTATAATGTGTTTGTCCATGGAAAATGAACTCCTGAGCAAATGAATCTAGTAATGACATATATCTGCGGAACAAGATGACACCAATTATCACTATTGCTTCATCGGTATTATGTTATGTAGAGCTTTGGTATGACAGGATGAAACTGATGATCTTGATCAAGAACGTGATTTGCTTGCTTCTTTAATTCAGACAACTAAATGTGAAATGATGACATCAAAAACCGGAAATAAATTTTTGGAATATCAAACAAAGGAGTTAGATGATAAATTGAAAGGTGAAATTGAGGATTTTAAAAACTAAGACATAAAGTTTCAGGATATCAAATAACCATTCAAAGAAGTAAAAACAATGAATTATCCAAGACTAAAAACCACGTTGATGTTTAAAGACCCTTAAGAAGTTCCAAGCAGAACTTGATAAGTATCATGATGTGAATTATGCCTCAAAGAAGGAACTTGATGTGCAAAAGCTACGGGGATTTAAGTCGTCATAAAAAATCGATTTTGAAAAATCATTCTAATGCATTTACTCAAAAAATAAATGATTTAAATCAACGATTTCGGATATGGAAAAAGGAGCTTTGTGCCACATCAAGAAACCATCTCATAATGTCACAAGAAGGAGCTCAGATAAGCTTACTAAACTCGTGAGACAAGGAACTTGCCTAAGGTATTGCTTAGAAAACAAATCAAGGTTTTGAATGGATCTTGTCTATTAAAACTGGACAATCGGTCAAACAATGACTATCGAATAATCGTACTTGTAAAACGAGTTTTGCAAAACATGGTTCTCACAAAAGCTACTAAAGAGCGAATCCTCGTCTGCTATGATATAGGTTGCTATAATGAAATCTTGGGTTACTGTTAGCCTGATTTAACAATGAAACGATTCATCTTGAAAAAGAACGTCGATCAAAATTAAGCGATTTAATCAGACCGTTTGATTATGATCAATTGAATAATCTTTATGATTTGTTTGTTCCACAATGGGAAAAGTCGGCTGAACAACCATCTTTTACCCCCCCACCCCCCCCCATGTCAAAGAATGATCATACATCTTCAATACGGAATTTTCCAAGAGTCTTTTCGTATACATCAACTTTTTTAGAAAAAACGAATGGTGAATCCATTTGGGGATAAAAGAGTACAAGCTCTAAAGAAACTTTTCAAGATTAAAAAGAGTGTTGCCACGATTTTTGACGGAGTGGAACATTGCAAACAAACAATTGCCAAAAGAACATATTTTGGTAACATTGATCCTTTCATTCAAAACATAATAGAAGGAAATTTTGCCCCCCAAATTAGCAAACCCAATGCGGACTTAGAATAATTTTACTTGTGTTTGAAAGAGGAAATGGTTGTGATTTGAGTATTTAATTCTCTTGAAATTAAGTAGACACTCTCAAATCTCACTGAAACTCAAGAAACACAGTTTTTCGAATGAAAACGGCTGACTTTTAGGAAATAATTACTATGTGATACTGAATGCCATATAGAGTGTTCACTGATTTGGATGAAGTTACTAATTAGCATGTGCATTAACTTAGAAACCTGGGAAAATGTGCAAAAAAAAAAAAACCTTTCATGTGAAAAAGAGCTTTCAAAAAGATAGAACAATGTCAAAGGGTTTTTGAAGAACTTCAGAAACATGCGATATCAATCTTGAACTTATTTACAACAGTGTAAAGAAGTAAAAATGACAAAATCTTTCAAGGAAAATCAGTAAAACATATTTTTGTAAGATCGTGAACAGTATTTTGAATTCAAGACTGAAGCCCAATTACAAGACAAGGAATAGCAATACGTGAGTTGAAGAAACTCATAGAAAGATGAAAGGAAAATCTATGGGAAACTAGTTTGAAAAATCATCGGTTCATCGGACAACGAGAGCTATAAAGTCAAAGACAATCCATTTTAGGTAAAACATCTATTTTTTCAGATTTCTCTTGCCCAAAGAAAGATTTTCAAAGTCAAAGATAGATACCAAACAAAATGTGTCTAATGATTTTCAAACCAGTCACGCAACAATTTGCCTCAGAATCTGTTGCAGATTATAAAGAACACAACGTGTGATCGCCACCAGGAATGTATAAAGTTGCACACACAGCTATCAAACTAGAACCCCTCCGTTGCCATCCCAAGACATTAGGAAACCTAACATAAGCGTGTCTTTCTCTATAGTAGTAATTCCCAATATAAGAGTTAGCAGACCAAGCTTAAGAAGCAATATCTAGAAGAAAAGTCATGTCTAACAAATAGTCAGGGAAGAAGCAAGCAAGTAGAAGACACCGTAGGAAGTATAAGTTTCATAATATGATCGTTTGACACTGCGTGTAATGACAGTTTGAATGCTAAGACCTTGAATGTTAACTTTGTCTGTGTTACTTGTGGAAATGTTGTGCTGATGAAAATTATGATTTATGTGTTTCTACATTATATCAATGGCATAAATCTCGGATAGACAACCAATGGTGTTGCTGTTAGTACTCGAGAACCCAAGCATATGTGGAACCAATTCTGTTGCAACATTTCAGTAAGAAACCGTTGCAACCGTCTCCACATGTTAAGAATCTAGAAAATTATCTAGGAAGTATCTATTGAGAGTTAGTAAGACATGCTAGTTGGTGGTATCCAAGTATACTCATCTGGATATAATTGGAATACCTAGACTCAAAAGGCAATGTTAACCCAAACATTAGTATGCCTCTAGGAAATGATCTGAAACTGCTTATATTTATGGAACATACGGACTCCTAGGTGTCACTAGTGTCCAATATCCATTGTCTTCTAATTATTTTGCAGTCCGTCGATCATTTGTTCATCGTCTACTATGGGTGCTCAAAGCACATGACGGAATCTCAAACTTTCTAACTAATTTTGTGGAGAACTTTTTTGGAACGGTGAAGTTTGGAAATGATCAAATTGCACCAATTATTGGCTATGGAGATCTGGTTCAAGGAACTATTACTATCAAAAGGGTTTATTACGTCAAAGGGCTAATCACAATTTATTCTCCGTTGGTCAATTATGTGATGCGGATTTGGAAGTTGCTTTTCGGAAGTCTACATGTTATATCCGTGATTTGAAAGGAAATGATCTTCTTACAGGTTCTCGTGGCACAGATTTGTATTCCCTTTTTTCCCGCTGAAGATCAATCAACTCCTCATCTAATTTTGCTTAAGGCTAATAGAACATCGTCTAAGCATGGTTATGACATCGTCGTCATATCTCATTTAAACTTCGACACATCAACTTGCTTCAAAGAAATATATTGTGAATGGCCTTCCAAAGCTGGAAATTTGTCAAGGATCATCTGTGTATTTTCTTGTGAGCTGGGAAAGCAAAAAAGAAAGTCTTTTCACACTAGACTACCCCGAGCTCAAAAACGACGGTTACAACTTCTACACATCGGACTTATGTGGTCATGCGGGTAGAAAGCATTATAGCAAGAAGTATGTTCTCGTAATTGTTGAGCACTACTCCGATATACCTGACTATCTGAGTCCAAAGACGAAACACCTAGAGTTCTCATTGATTTCTCACAACTCGACAAAGAGACTTCGATGGCTCAAGTTTACAACAGTTCGAACTGAAAGGCACGAAATTTCTTAATACAACTCTTCATGCATACTTTGCAAAGCGGGACTAAGCCACGAACGTAACTGCTCGAACACTCTAAACACCATGTGCTTAGTCGAAAGACGAAACCGTACTCTTGTTGAGGCTGCTCGAACAATGCTAAGCGCCGCTAAAGTTCCTTTGTTCTTCTGGGCTGAAGCAATTGCAACAGCATGTTTTACTCAAAACCGTTCACTTGTAATTCCTCGACATGAGAAAACACCTTATCATATCATCAATGCCCGGAAACCGTCAGTCAAGTTCTTTCACATCTTTGGTTCTCTTTGCTACATCGTCAGAGATGGTGAAAATCTTGATAAAATGAAGGAAAAAGGTGATGCATGTATTTTTGTTGGGTATTCTACTCAGTCAAAGGCTTACAGGGTATTTAACAAGAGAACAAGAATGATAGTTGAAACAATTCATGTTAACTTTGACGAATTGCCTCAAATGGCGTCAGATCACGTCAGTTCTGACCCCGGTCCACAATGTTCAACAACGGTACTTGAACAAGACAGTTTAAGTCCCGGTCCACAAAGTCAAGAAAATGTTCCTCAAGTTGCTGAGACAGTAACAACGTCAAATGAGCTGGAATTGCTATATAGTCCGATGTTCAGTGAATTACTCAATGGAAATTCTCCTGTTGTGTCAAAGTCTTCCGCTGTACATGCTGCTGATAATCCCGATAAACGTCAACAACATAACACAACTCACACTTCTACAACAACCGATGTTGCAGATCCACCTCCATTGAACATTCATTCAACACATCAAACTCCAACTCAAGTACCAACTGTCAGTGCACCTGAGAACATTATTCAAGCAGAAACCAATACAGAAAATGCACAATTTGACGACGATGAATTTATCAACATCTTTAGTACACCGGTACAAGAACAAGGGGAGACATCGTCTCATCATGTTGATTCGTCAAACATGCATACTTTCTATCAACACCATCCTTCTGCACAACGTTGGACAAAAGATCATCCATTAGAACAAGTCATTGGAAATCCTTCTCAATCAGTTAGAACAAGACGTCAGCTCAAAACAGATGGCGAGATGTGTATGTTCGCACTCACCGTGAGTCGAACCGAACCAAAGAACATCAAAGAAGCCATGGCTGATTCTGCATGGATTGAATCAATGCAGGAAGAACTTCATCAGTTTGATCGATTAGATGTATGGGAATTAGGGGAATTAGTCGACATGCCACTTTGCAAAAATGTCATTAACTTAAAGTGGCTCTGGAAAAACAAACGTGATGAGGAAAATACTGTCATTCGCAACAAATCTCGTCTTGTGGCTAAAGGATATGCTCAAAAGGAAGGAATTGATTTCGAACGAGTCATTTTTGCACCAGTGTTTCGAGTTAGAAGCTGTACGGTTAGTTCGTTGGAGTATGTTGATAATAAATCATTGATAGATGTACCAATTTAATGGACGTTTAAAACGCATTTTCTTTTCGGACCTCTGCAGGAAGAAGTGTACGTATACAAAGACAGATGGATTTTGTTCGGGACCATATCATCCTGAAAAGTTTCTCGTCTCAAGAAAGCATTATATTGGTATCAAACAAGCTCCAAGAGCGTGTATGATGAACTCTCCAACTTCCTGGTATCTAAAGGATTCTCAAAAGGTTCTATTGATCCAACTTTGTTTATAACTAAAATAGGGAAGACATATTGCTTGTGCAAATTTACGTTGATGACATAATTTTTGGTTCTACAGAACCCAAAACTTTCAAAACGATTGCCAAAACTAATGCAACATTCAAGTTTGAAATGTCTATGATGGGGGAGCTAAAATTCTTTTTAGGGATTCAGATTCATCAATCCCTCGTGGTATCTTTATAAACCAAGCTAAGTATGCTCAAGAGATACTTAAAAAGCATGGTATGACCTCATGTGATAGCATTGGTACTCCAATGGCTACAAAAAACACCTTAGATGCTGACTTGAGTGGAACTCTGGTTGACCAAACGAAATATCGTAGTATGGTCGGAGCACTCATGTACCTAACAGCAAGTAGACCAGATATTGTACATGCAACATGTTATTATGCTCGCTATCAAGCGAAACCGATCTGTGAAAATTCACGCAGTTATAACGGAGCTTTCGGTTACCTTTAATAGGACTCCATTAACATGGGTCTCTGGTATCCAAAGGATCACCTGGTTCGAACTATACTTTTTCAGAGATTCGGATTCACGCGAGGTGTCTCGATTCACGGAAGAGCACATCTGGTGGCATACAAATTCTAGGTGGTGATAGTTAGTAGCTTGGTCATCCCAAAAAAGCAGGATAGGATTGCACCTCAATGTACAGCAGAAGCCGGTTATGTATGCTTTATCTGCGGTGTAGCCAAGTTCTATGGTTGAGAACTCAGCTCACAGATTATGGCTTCCACTTTGATAAAATACCTATGTATTGTGACTCAAAGGCAGCCATAGCCATCTCGTGCAATCCAGTCCAGCATTCGTATACCAAGCACATCGATGTCAGATATCACTTCATAAAAGAAATAGGTTGAAAAGGGTATTGTTGAATTATTCTTTGTCGAAACTGAATACCAGTATAGGCTGACTTAGTTTACTAAATGTTTATCGAGATGATAGGTTTTAAGTATTTTTCGTTGTCAGGCGACTCAGTATGAGATGTTTGACTCCAGATGAACTGGAGGTTCTGGCAATTGAATCTGCTTGATCAATCAAACATCAATTTGTAAATATTTTTATTCTCTCTTTATTTTTTATTTATTTATAAAATTTTTGAAAAAGAAAATACAAAAATATAAAGCCAAAAAAAAAAGAAAATAGGAAAGTATAAAGCCTAGAAAAGCAAAATATAAAATCAGAAAAATTTCAAAAATACCAAAAATAATCTTCTCGACATGTCTCTTGGAATCGATAACATTACGTACCTAGAAATTGTTTGATTACATGGCAGGGTGTGTAAATGAAGTATTTCGAACAGGGAGTTCTCAAATGTTTCATAACATGTCATTTCTAAATTTTCTCAATGACGTCTATGTTCATTTCAGTGCATAATCGGGTCCGAATCGTAACAGGGAAGTGTACGCTTCAGTGCCGCTTACTCTAAAATAGATGAGAAGGTCTTCTATCATGTTTTAAAAATCTGTTCTTGAACACAATTTTCCAAAAGAACTTTCCAATGTCAAAATTGGTCTCAAATATTAATTGTGGTATTTTTTCCATAAATGTGGTATCTGGTTTATATTGTGTGTTCAACACTACCTTCCTCGAATAAATTTTCAAAGAATTATAGTAAGTAGAAACTGTTCTTTTTATGTGATCAATTTGTGAGGGGGAAGCTTTTTTAAAACATGGCCTTTAAGTTGTCGGATACATCATCATAAATGTCAATTTTATGTATCCAAACACATCTTTTGTGAAAATTTTTTTTTTTTAAAATGTGGAAACTTTATAATGTCAATTATTAATATACATTGTTCACTTAAGGCCTCTCACTCCGTCTTCAACTTTTTGTTGCTGTCATATAATTTTTCATTCATGTCAAGTTTAATAAATATTGATATCCCACATATACTGTTGAAGGGGAGCTATCGAAATCTGAATTCATGCTATATCGTGGTATAATTTTTCTCCCCATGGAATTTTTCATGTCAAAATTTTAATCAATTGGTATTTCAAATACTAAGTGTTTTATTATTTAAAATAAGGGGAGAAAATGTGATTAAAATATGCTATAGACGAATGTGATCTTTAAGACTCTAAGTGCAACTCTTTCCTTCATGTGCTAAACAATTAGAATCTCGGCAGCACATATGTAGGGGGGAGTATTTAAAATTAACAATGTCAGAAAAATGGTTTATGGTTCGATCTACCCCCCCCCCCTTACCCAACAATACCTATTAATTTTAAGACGATTCTGAAGCTCATAAGGTGATTAGGCTAGGTATACGTCCTACGATCCCAACCAGCAACGGACGGGATCTACCCAAGGACACTCCATAGTTAGAAATAGCAGTCCTTAGGTATGATTGGAGATGAATGTGTATAAGGGAAGAATGCCGACTAAGATTGAGCTAACACTGGAACAATCACAACAAGGTGTTAGTAATGACGTCTTGGTAAGCATTGAAGGGGTTGAAGAATGAAAAAGAAATGTATGGATAAAGGGTGAAAAGAAAGAAGCCCTCCTTACACCTTAGGCAGAAACCGGGTCAATACATAATCTATCAAAATCACAATATGATTGTTGATATTGAGCGACATCATGGTCCCAGTGATGCAATGCACCAACCCTTCCAGACCATTCGGGTTTCTCTCAAAAGAAAACTTGTCTCCAATTGTCACGGAGATACACACGTTATCTATTGAATCTCCTCGAGGATTGTGGATATTGAATAGGTAGCAGTCTGCTCCAGCCTTCGATTACTAAAACTAAAAGTGCACAAATCGAGTCTAGAGCCAAGAAGAGATCAAATTATAAATCTCATTAGGACACAATATCAAAATACACTTGTTGAACACCATAAAGTTCATAAAGCATGTAATTAAGAGTCCTACACATTATCATTGAGATCTTGCCAGAACATCTGAGTGATACCATTAAGTATTCACAGTGAGATGGAAATCCTGCTTAAGCCAACATCAAACAAGCTCGTGGTTGGTGAATTGCAAGAATTCTAATATGAATCAGCTTGTGAATAAATGGATATCAATTTTGGTCCAGTAAATGAATTGACGAATTAATCTGAACGATAGTAAACTATATGATCACTTCTTTTTACCGTGTTGTTGCTTTGAGACATTACGGTAAGAAGAACTAGGCAAGCATGGTGAATCTAATGCATTTGTGTTAGAAGATCCTCCGCTTTGAGGCTGGAAACCCTGTCAGAGATTCTTTGAATCTACATGATTCACACGGTATAGTATTTATACTTCTAAAAGGAGAAACCAGAGGTAATGCAACCAAACTCAAAGATGAATGACAAAGCCATATTCAGCTTTATTGCTAAAACTATTTTATTCAGGATAAGACGACGGTGTTGCAGCCTCATTCCAGCGAAGTCGGATTCATAAACCACATGCTCTTACTCAAGCTTTCAAAGTCAATCGTTCAACATCAAGATAGTTGATTCTAATCTTCCTCACCATCAAAGAGCCTCAAAGTCAACTAAAGAATCGTATTTTGGGAAGATTGTTAGACTTATAATCATCTATGTTTTTCAAAAAAAAAAGGAATGTAAACAAGTATGAGCATGTTGGTCAAGAGCACAAGTTGATCAAGGAAGTCAAATCAAAATGATTTCAAGTCCAAGGAGGATGATGCAAGAATAACGATCTCAAAGAATTAAAGTCAAAAGATAAAAGGCTCAAATCAAGATCACAATGATGGATGAACAAAGCCATTACAAACAAGACAAGACCATAACAAGGCAAAGCATAAACGTTAAACGTCATATCTTCAATGTCATCGGTGGTACATAGAAGTTTGAAGAAAGAGACCTCAACATTGGGGGAGATTGTTAGCCTTAATTATATTAAGTCAAACAAGAATGTTATCGGTCTCATTAAGTCAAATAGGTCTTGTTATGTAATAGGCTAGTCGGGTTCAACGGGCTTGGATTGTAATCTAATATTGTCCGTGTTTCGGGCTCAAAGCCCAAGTTAAACAAGCCCAGCCCATTTAGAAGCCTTAAGCTCTCAACTTAAGGGCAATATGGGTATAAATAACCCTTCACCACACTTGGTGAAGGGTGTTGGTTACATTTTCACTTCACTTGTAACTTTCCCATTCTCTCTCTAATCTAGTTTTTCTCTCTCTACTTTCTCTCTCTAAGATTTCTTATTTTCTAGCATCTTGGTATAGATTATAGTTGTGTAATGGATTAAATTCATGGGATAAATGTTGATTCATTGAAAGTTGATTTAGTTGTCATACAACAATTGTTTGAGAGAAAAGAAGACAGTAAATTAGAGACTGCATCCAGCAAATTCGTAAAGGATTGCAGCTTGAATCTGAAACAAAAGAAAAAGATGTGCATGCAAATCAAAATACAAGTTGTCAAAGCAAAAAAGGAAAGATGCATGCATATTTTCGATCTCTTCATTCACACCTTCAAGTTCTTTCAAAAGCTGACTTAAAAGGCACTCACGTCGAACATGGATTCAGACGGGAATTCATGTCAATCTTTGGTCAAGATGTTGATACTTTCACAAGTACAATGCTCCTTAACGTAAATCAACTACAAATGTAAAACAACTTGACAAAGATAAATTTCAAGAAGATTGATCCATGGCAGCTTTTTGGGTGGTAACAAACCAGTTCCAGAAGTTCTATCATTCAAATTTTACTTGGATTATGACATGCCAAATGACAGAAAAATACTTTGTTGAATACATGGACTTGAGGTTCAACACTTCAGAGATACACTACTCCAACACCTGGCTAATGTTAAGAATCCATTGCTGAAAGAAACTGTCATCAAAGACAGTTGAAAGAACGGCGTGAATAAAAGCAGATGCAGACGAACAGAGAGTAAGATTGATACAGGTAAAGCATGGATGCTTATTTGGTTGACACAGGAAAAAGCATAGGACAGACTCAAACAGTTAAGATGATGCAGCAGCAGGTCAGGGAATGATACAGATGCTGATGATGCAGATATCAGACCCATTTATGACGAAGAGCCAATGGCTGAGGTACAATTGACTGCTGAATGCAATATCTTTGCTATAGGACAACAGCATACTGAGCAACCTGAAATCATTGTTGAAGGTAGGGTTGACCAGTATCCTGAAACATGTCAAGTTAAAAGTCCTATGCTTGATTCATCACCTGATAACCAGACAACTGAATACTCAAAACAATCACTCGAGTCTGAAAATATTTTGCTCAAAGAGACAGTTGCCCAATTTCAAAAAGATTTTTCAAGAATGGAAGCACATTGCATTGCTCTCGAACTTAAATATCAAAATCAATCTTTAAAATCAGGGCAACATGGTCAAATTTTGAATGAAACAAGTAATAAAGCCAAGATTGAAAAGGAAATTGATGTACTTGAAACAATGAACATCGAATTAGAACATAGTGTGGCTACATTACGTAAGGAAAATGAGACTTTGAAACAGCATTACAAAGATTTGTATGATTCTATTAAAATCACGAGATCTAAGACTACAGAACAGACAACATCTTTGCTTGCTAATAATGCTGAATTAAAAGCTCAGATTCAGGAAAAGGTTTTTGCAATTGCTGCTTTAAAAAATGACTTAAGGAAGTTAAAAGGAAATAGTGTAGATACTAAGTTTGATAAAACATCAGTCTTGGGGAAACCGGTGTTACCATCACTAAGAAACCAATCAGTTGTTAGACAACCGAATGCGTTTAAATCTGAAAGGGCTCAAATGTCAAAACAACGGTTTGCCTCCCAAGTTGATGTGAATAAGAATTTGTCAAAACCAGTCACTCAACATTATTTGCCTAAGAAAACAGAATCCGCCTTTGCAAAAACTGCTCACATGATTGCATCTAGCTCATCTAGGAATAGTTCTAAGAACATGCCAAGATTTAGTTCAAATGACATGGTTCATAATCACTATCTAGATGTAGCTAAGAAAAAGATACAAGAAAGAGATAGGAACTCAACAACTAGTGTGCCTACTTCTGCGAGAATTCAAACCACTACTGATGATAGCAAACCAAACCCTAGGAGCAACAATCAAACATCTAGGAGTTTGCCTGTATCTAAGAGTAGTCGCGTTACGATAATGGCTGTGCCCAAAGCAGATCACTCTAAGAGTTCTAGTTCTTTCTCAAATTCTAAACTATTTGTTTGTTCTACATGTCATAAGTGTGTCTTTAATGCAAATCATGATGCTTGTATAACAAAACTCCTGAAGGAAGTAAATTCACGTGCTAAGACTCAATCCAATAAGACCACAAACAGTAACAAACCCGTAGATCAAAAGAGTCATACTCAGAAACCTGGTAGGCAGATCTTTACAGGACATAGGTTTTCTCCTAATAAGACTTCCGCTGTGTATGAGAAAACATCTCCTAGATCTGATCTTAGGTGGAAACCCACGGGTAGAATTTTCAAATCTGTTGGTCTTAGGTGGATTCCTACAGGAAAGTTATTCGACTCTTGCACAAGCAAGGTTGATAGTGAACCCCCACATGGTTCAAATGTAGATATCCCTAATATTCATGCATGCAAACAAACTCTGGATGTAAGTGCAGGTACATCAATCAATGTTCAGAAGGAACAAAGTCTTGATTTAAGTGCAGGTACCTTATGTAATGTCAACAAGGAAAATCTTAGAGTATGGTTGCTGAAAAAGATGATATCTCAGAAACCATTATCAAAGTGGATTCACAGATGATGATACAGTAAGATGAGGTTTGAACACAACAGTTCAAGCCTCGATCCTAAATGTCAAAGATGATGTTTGATCACAACAGTTCAAGCCTCAACCATAAATGTCAAAGATGACGTTTGATCACAACAGATCAAGCCTCGAACCTCAATGTCAAACGACGTTTGAACAAAATGGTTCAAGCCTCGCTCCACAATGTTAACAGAAGTTCATACATCAAATATGATAATCATGACGTTAATGCCAGAGTTGGAAAGTCTATTCGGTCCTTTGTTCGACGAATATTTCAATGGAGAAAATCAAGTTGTTTTAAAGTCTTCCGTTGTTACTACTGCTGATGCATTCGATAAACGTCAACAACAACCAGATTCAACTTCATCTACTTCAACTCTAGCAACAACTGTCACTGCTGATGGAAATTTCGATTTGTAAATAATTTTTATTTTTCTCTTTATTTTGATTTATAAATATTTTTGAAAAAGAAAATACAAAAATATAAAACCAACAAAAAGAAAAACAAAATATAAAATCAGAAAATTTCAAAAATATCAAAAAGAATCTTCTCGACATGTCTCTTGAAATCGATAATATTTACGTACCTAGAAATGTTGATTAACATCGACACGAGCGTGTAAATGAAGTTCGAACAGGAGTTTCAAATGCTTTCAAAACATGTCATTTCTAAATTTTCTTTATGGCTTGTTATTAAATGTCAGATAACAACCCGGACTTCAATGTAAAGGAAAGTGTACGTTTCAGTGCATTTATCCTTAACAACGAAAAGAGAAATCTTTTCGATCATGAGCTAAAATTACAAAACATTCTAAGTTTTAAACTCATGAAAATTACTTATGTACATTTCAGTGCATAAGTCGGTGTACAAAAAATTGTCTACAATATAATTTGTGATCTTTTTGTTCCATAAAAAGTGGTATTTGTTAAAATTGTTTGTTCAACACACCCTCCTCGAATAATTTTTATGAGGGGACTTTTTAAAAACAAAGCTTTTTAGATGTGTTGGGTACATCGCATGGAAATGTCAATTTATGTATCCAACACTTTCATGTGGAAATTGAAAATGTGAAACTTATACTGTCAATTATTATTATACAATTTTTTCACGTAAGGCATCTCACTCCGTCTTCAACATTTTGTTATCATACAATGTTTTTCATTCCTCATGTCCCAAGTTATAATAAATCTTGGTATCCCACATATACTGTTGAAGGGGAGCTATCGGAAAAATGAATTCATGCAATATCGTGGTATATTTTCTACCTCCAATAGGAATTTTCATGTCAATTTTAACAATTGAGTTATTTCAAATACAAAGTGTTTTATTATTTAAAATATGGGAGAAAATTGTAATTATAATATGATATAGGATGAAGGTGATCTTTTAAGACTCTAAGTGCTACTCTGCTGTCCTTTCATAGTGCTAAACAATTTCAAATCTCGGAGCACATTGTGAAGGGGGAGATATTTGAAAATAACAATGTCAGAAAATGGTTTTAAGGGTCGAAGCATTATACCCAACAACCTTTTAATTTCACATTAGTCTGAAGTCATACAAGGTGGTTAGTTAGGTATAAGTCCTACGATCCAACCAGAACCGGAGGGATCTACCCAAGGACAATCCATAGTTAGAAATAGCAGTCCTTAGGTATGATTAGAGAAGAATGTGTAATGCGGGGAAAATGCAGACTAAATTGAGCTAACAACAGGAAACAATCACAACAAGTGTGATACGAATGACGTCTTAGGTAAGCATTGAAGGGGTTGAAGAATGAATAAAGAAAATGTAGGATAAAGGGTAAAAGAAAAAGCCCTCCTTTTACACTAAACTTGTAAGAAACGGTCATATACATAAGCTATCAAAATCGCAAAGATGATTGTTGATATTTAAGAACGACATCATTGACCTATGATGCAATGAACAACCCTCCCAAAGCCATTCGGGTTTCTCTCAAAAGAATCCGTCCTCATTTTCACGGATATACACACGTAATCCTTGACCTCATTACTGTCCGAGGATTTGTGATATTGAATAGGTGCAGTCTGCTCCATCCACCGATACTAAAACCAAAAGTGCCCAAATCGAGTCTAGAGCCAGAAGAGATCAAAGTATAAATCTCATTAGACACACTGTCAATAATACCTTGTTTGAACACCATAAAGTTTACTACGCTGTAACAAAGACAGTATCACCTACGCATTATCCTTGAGATCTTGCATAAACATATGAGTGATACTTAAAGTAGCACGTGTAATGAAATCTGCTATGATTCCAACATCAAACAAGCTCTGTGGTAGGAAGGACTTGCAAGATTCTAATATGGAATGCAAGCTTGTGATTTTAACTGGTTATTCAATGTTGGTCCAGTAAAGAAATTAAACCGGACTAAATCAAAAGATAGTAAACTATCGTGATTCACTCTTACCGAGTGTCTGCTTTTGAGACTCTTCCAGTTAAAATGAGAGAACTAGCAAGATGGTGATTCTAAGTACATCTGAGTTAGAAGATCCTATGCTTTGAAGCTGGAAACCTGTCAAGGATATTCATTTAAATCTTAGCCTGATCACATGTATAGTATTTATAATATAAAACGGGGAAACCAAGTTAATGCAACCGAATCTCGAGATGAATGTAACAAAGCTTATTCATTTAATTGCAGCAACCGTTTTATTTCAGGATAAGTACTACGGTGTTGCAGGCCTCATTCCATCAAAGTCGATTCAATAACCTATCATGCTCAATACTCAAACCTTCAAAGTCAATCATTCAACGTCAAGATAGTTAATTCTAATCTTCCCCACCATCAAAGAGCCTCAAAGTCAAATAAAGAATCATCTAATTGGGGAGAGTGTTTAGAATCTATAAACACATATGTCAAACAAGAATTAACACGTATAGCCATGTTGGTCAAAGCACAGTTGATCAAGAAAGTTCAAAGCAAGATGATTCAATGTCAAGGAGATGAGCAAGATAACAATCTCAAAAACTCATAGTTCAAAAGATAAAGGCTCAAGATCACGATCACAAAGCATGAATGATCAAGCCATTACTAACCAGACAAACCAAAAAGGCAAGCATAAATGTCAAAATTCATATCTTCAAACGACATCATTAGTACGGAGGAGTATTGAAGAAATAGACCTCAACATTGGAGGAGATTGTTAGCCTTAATTTTATATAAGTCGAGAAAAGAATTTATCGTCTTATAGTCATAATAGTCTTGTAAAGTAAGTACTAGTCGGGGTTCAACGGGGGCTTGATTGTAATCTAATATTGTCCATGTTTTCGGGCTCAAAGCCAAGAAAACCAAGCCCCAACGCCCAAGTTAGAAAGCCCCATGCCACTCATGCTCAAGGGTATAAATAGAACCCGTCTCTACACGATGGAGAGGATGGTTGTTACCATTTGCATAATGTTGTGTGTGTGTGTAATCTTCCATCTCATAGTTCTCTCTAGAAAATCTTCTCAACTATTCTCTTATCTCTTTTCTACTTGTGCTTATTGTATAGCTTAATGTCTATGAAATGGATAAAGACACATTGTCAGGATAACAATAACAAATGAAATGTTGGAGTTGAAAAGTGAGAGGCTTATAAGAAAAGATAAAGGGTGTTTTTCCTACACTAGGATAGAAACTGGGTCAACTCATAATCTATCGGATTTCATTCGTTGATTTCTGGTATTGACGTAGAACATCATGGACCCCAGTGGATGCCAATGCACAACCCCTCCTAGCACACTCAAATACTTTCTCAAAAAGTAATTTGTTGTTGCATTCGTCACACGGGAGATTAAACCATAATCTATCGACTTCTCATTTCCGAGAATGTGTATGAATAAGGACGTTTCTGCTCCGGTCTTGCTTACTAAAAGTGCCAAAGTCTAGATCCAATTTGATATTCAATGAATATCTTTAGGAACACAAAGGACATTAGTATTACAACATCAATATACAAAAGGTATACAATGATATAATGTCTTTATGACATTACATGTCTACGTACATTGCTGGAACATTCTAGAGTCCATAACTCCCTGTCAAATCCTACCATGCTAATCTCACTCAATAAGGCGGCCGCGCAGCGCGAACACAAGCAATACAGAGCCCTGCTCGCGTCTACACTGAGAGCCGCTGCGCGATATATGGAGATGTCGTTGACCTCCTGACAAAGTGATTCAAATAAGTGGCTTAACTATAATACTAATGATACGAAGTGTGGTTAATTGTGTCAGACCTATACATGGAGACACACGGTACGATATACACACGAGTTCTCACGTGCGTGCCGTGACACTACATGGCTGATTCCTTGTTCTGAACCCTAGAGAAAGCCGATATCAGTGATCACTTACCGGTCGTGGCGCAAGGCTTAGACAATCCCGCAGCACATATAATATCGAGTGGTAATACACTTGGACAGACACACTAGCGGGATGCCAAAAGGAAAACGCTTCTCACATTAGCCAACAACATAACTTCATATCTCACGACCCCTCATCTCTGATCTACTGATTTGATATCCAACACGCAAGACCTATCTACTGAACACGAGATACCTACAGGTGATGCTGAAGAGAGATAGTATCTATCTGCACCGTCAAGAATTAAGCCAATAGATACTCCTTGAGCAATGAGCCAACTTCAAAGTTGCCGTCTGCGAGAGCACATGTGCGCACTACGTGCTAAGCACTCTAGCTAAAACGCAGTGGTCGTATCTCATTCCACATCATGCACGTAGAAAACATATTAGCGGATTCTTATGAACTTGAGTTTTCTTTCAACCTTCATAAGAATGAAAGAATGACGATCCACAAATTGATGTTATGTGATTTGAGAAGAAACTATGAATGGGATGGATATTGGTATGGGTGGGTGGTCGGTGTACTGAGGTGTGGTTACTTCTCTCTATAATGGGAAGTGCAGCGAGTAGTCTACATAGAAGAGCAACAGATCACACAAGATATCTGTGAATCTCATTGTCTAGGCGTTGACTAGAGACAATTTTTTCACTCAGAGAATTGACAGTTTAGTATTCCACTATTGGACACAGATTACACACATCGTAGTGTAAGTCTTAGTCATACGTAGTCTGATTGTATGACACACGAAGGATGGTTCTCACAATGAGATATGGAAGTACATACGAGATGAGGCCATAGCAGTTGTAGGGCAGGTATATAGGAACTACAAGCTTAATGTCTGTAGGCTGACAGAGGCTGTGTACACAATTTCACTAGAGCGTCTAGCTATGACTATCTAAAGGTGCACCATGTACGAGAGAGGGAGCGATGTGGCACACTACGTTAGAAGCGATAGAGTATAGATCACTTGGAGACACGTTTATTATCTTACGTTTAGCTCAGAAGTAGATGGTCATCCATCTAACTAACATAGTATGTGAGTTGATTATGATATCATTGATGGTATTGAAACGCTGAGGAGAGACTTGGTTATGTTCTTACACAGTGACGTAGATATGACTATGAGCGGTAGTTTTACACACAGAGATGATTTTCTCTAGATAATGTTTAGAGTAGTTCTTAAATGATGGGTGTGAGCGCACTTCTTCTAAACTATTTTGCGATCTCTACAATGGAGAGGAGTGGGGAGACACACAAGGTGAGAAGAAACAGCGCTGACTGGACACGGGGATCGCACTAGTAGTTATCATAGTAGTGCTAGAAGTGGGACTAACGTATCATCGGTGAATGGTGGAGTCGAAGGGGGTTGTTATAGCGATCTATCAGTAGTTATGATCCGATGAGGGGATATGGCGAGATCCTCTGCGGAATTTCTTTAGAGTATTGGAACGAGGCCTGCGGAGATATCAGGTATCTTGGACTGTGACATATGGTAAAGTGTGGATAGGAGTGATGAGAGCTTAAGATTATAGGGAATTAGAAAGTATAGTGTCACTACGAGACGGCGTGCAAACTTCATTGTGAGTATGCGTAGAGGCAGAGATAACTAGATGATGAATGAGCACGCTAGTACACATACTGATTGGAGACAGCGGGGAATATTACTTTTAGTGATTGTGAGGGGTGGGGTGCTCTATGTGGATGACGTTTATTGGTTTATAGATAAGGGCGGAGTTTGCTCGCCGAGGCATTAGAGATGTATTATAGTACAAATATATTAAAATTTTTGCAGAACTCACTGGTAAAAAGTAGAGAACTGGATAGATCAAGTATTCATAGTATGATCATTTCAGGTAGTGAGATTCAATATTTAGGTGCTGTGCGTGAGACGAGGGATATAGTGATTTCTCAAGGTGTGGTAGGTTATATGAGTCGTTTAGTGTATAAGTACACAGATGCGAGGGTTGAGATATGAGTTGAGACAAGTTCACACAGGAGATTGGGGAGGGACACACTCTGACATGCTTAGTCCAGAGTGCGAGGAGAACTGTGATAGTGTTATGAATATCTATAGTTCGGCTGTAGATGTTGGCTCAATTACTGAATGAGGTAACAACACTACGCCATACATGTGATCTATAGGGGGAGGGAGATTGATACTTAGATTTATGTGTTTTGTGTTTTGAAGGGTGCATAGAGGGCACACTCTGTACAGTGTACCGGAGACATGTGTGATGATCACTTCAGTGCAGGGGAGGACTGTGTGAGGTGTTCATAGAGTGGGGCGGGTAACTAACTAGGTGCTAGAGATTCTAAGAGTCTTCCCGATCTTGACGAAGTCGATCTAGTCATTATATATAACTGAGCGAGAGAGTCAACGTAGTGAACAGACCTCATTCATAACAAGATACAACGAGCGAGGAGCACAAAGCTAGGTTGGGTGGGAAGTATGCACACGGCGACACACATCAATTATCCATTGTGCGAGGTTGAGATCTAGTGCTGGAGATGGTTCGTGTTATTGTTTGAGTTAGTTGAGTCTCTGTAGGAGTAGTGTATGTGGTAAAACAAGTAGTAGAGGATGGGAACTGGGACAGTGAGGAAATTATTAGTGAAGCTCAGCACACACCTCAGGTGTTGTTGGAGTGATAACGTCTACATCTACAAGATCAACAGATGATAATATATAGAGAACAAGTTAGATTGAGGTGGTGAGAGTGAGCAAGACTGAAGGTGGTTTTGGGAGGGTGTGAGCGATTTACAACACGTCAAGGGTTGGTGTCATTGATGATGATGTTCACAGCGGAGTGGTCTTGATCACGTTGTTAAGAAGGCACAATAACTAGTAGTTCAGGATTACAACTGACTGACGACAGTGAGGAACATTGAGAGATAAGACACACAAGTGTACTGTAGTAGACGATAGGACTTCATAGGATATCTGAATTATTGATAGTTCTCAAGAGGGGGATGATTGTAAAAAGTTGATTGTGAGGGCGAAAGAAGTGATTATAGGTGTTTAACGGAAAGAGATGTTTTAGTAAGTATTGTTGGAGAATTAAGATAAATTACACAGTATGATATCAATGTCATAGAATTAGATTATATGTAGGTCATAATGTCTATGATAAATCAGTTGTTGTGAGTGGAGTGATGGTTAGTATGTCTTGTTGTGATGAATTAATTGAGTGGTGTGTTTTGGTATATGACGTTGTAGTTGTTTTTTTAGAGAGTTTGATTGGACGGCATAGATTTTTAAGTAGATGTGTGATGCGGGAGTAGTTTATAGCAGGGAGTATTTGGCGGGATGAGATATTCTGAGTGGAGAAAGTGGTTGAGAGGCGGCGGAGTAAGTGAGGGAGAGTAGGAGCACAAAACTTTATCATCGTCTTAATAGAGGAGAACATCTTCCTGGAAAATATGTTACTATACTAGATACTCTAATAAACAATATTGACATGCCCAGTGAAACACATCCTTATAAAATGTAGATAAATGAGCCATATGGTGTTGAGCATTAGCACCATTTTCTATTCAACGACAAAAGGATCACTGAATGCACATGACACTCATATTATCTTTACAATAGACAGATTGCAATTACTAATAAAACATGCCACATGCGGTTTGGCAAGAGTCAACATGAATATCACAACCTATAAAAAACGTAGATCAAACACACACATACACAATTACATGCGGTTTTGACACACATTAAAAAACCCACACTAACAAACAAGTAGATAAAACACACACGACAATTAAGCTTAAGTGTATTAGACAACAACAATATCCAAAACATTAAAAAAACGCTAAGCATCAAACACACATAACATATAACAGTGACTTAAGACAATAACACAAGTTCTCTTTTATTCTCAAAGACCGCGCACATTCTCACCCCTCAACCGATTCTTCAATTGAACAAGTACTACTTCTCCCACTCAACACTCTCTCCTTCTACCTCTCCTTCTTCAAGAGACCTCTCTTGCAACTCTTTGAACCGATCGTCCTCATGAAACCTGCTGTACTAGCATCATTAGAGCACAAATAGCTTCAATTATGAGAGCCTGTCCGGACAGTTCACCATGAATCCCAAACCATTGAGAAGTTTCTTAAAGGATCTTCTCTAGAGTGATAAAACAAATACTGAAAGAATTGCCTTTTCATATTGAGACAGCAACTTAACTTCACACTCACACACTTAATTATTCATCGAGCACTCTGAGCCATCCTAAAAGGTCATCTTATCGACTTTCGAGACACCCGCCAGAAAATAACATAACTCAAACAACATCTTAGCTACCGAAGAAGTTGTGGCTACTAAGCAAGCAGCCGTGAGATGTCTTCTGACAATATCATTGCTCAATTAATGCTGCATCTCAAGTTCTCATCATCTTGTTAGTCTGTAGATTTTGGTTCTAATGCATTTGAATACCAACTCACAACTCACATATAAAACCACCACATTCCCACACTAAAAAATTATAAACCACACGCGTTGAGCCTATACACCCCCAACTTTAGAAGAGCCAACTTAACCCACAAATCCTTTAAGATTAGTGACCTACCCCTTAATATACATGTTGACAGCAAACTAACTAACGTATTTACACAGTAGTTACTAAAGACTTACTCTAGAAGCTTTTCAATTAAAGGTTATCCTTCGCTAGTATCCAACAACAAAACATAACAACACTTCTACTGCAGCAACAACCTACTTTCTTAATATGTAGCGAAATGCCACATCAAATTAACTAAATTCAGCTATTAGGTGTCAAGCGATTTAACACAGATATTTGATCATTTCTGGTTCTAGAATTTGCGTCCACAACTATGTAATTTGACGAGTCCTAATATCTATATTCGACAATTGCAGACAACTATGTTGAACGTCAATGCGTACAGTTCATGTGCGCGACATAATACCACTTGTGAGTGAACAACGAATATTGTGGTAGATCTATCGGATTGACGAATCCCGTTTATGTTTTACGCTGTACACGAGGTAATCAAAGAGGAAGGAAAAAGAATAAAAGAAAATAAGAAAAGCCAACATGAAAGAGTGAGGAAGAAACGATAATACTAAAGTGGCAAAAAATGAAAAATGAATTAAAAAATACACAAGACAGAACAGCCAGCAAAGAACCAACGCACTATATTTGAAGAAATAATGGATAACTGAGCAAATTACCTTTTCAAGAGGACTATTGTTTTCCTCAAAATGTCACTACGGTAGATTTTCATGTTAACTTGAGTGCATGAGCTAGGGCAATAAACTGTGTTTTCCATGATAGATTATATGTACAATTATTACCACTATTGATGACTTGTATTTAACCATTTCATTACAAACCTATGAATTTCACTCAACCTTTGTGTTGACCTTTTTAGCATGTTTATCTCAGGTAACTAAGCGGTTTAAGGCACGGAGTGACATGGACTTGAAGACGTCCAAACTTGTTTATCCATTTAAAACTTATTTTTCAATGTAATTTTAGGACCTCCATTTTGAAGAAACGTCTGATAAGATACGAATGATAACTAAATTTTCTAAAAACAGTACTCTTTTTGTCGTTTTCTATGATTATGAATTGTTGATTCATGATGTAAGACCACCCAAATTAGGCTTTACGCTTGCTATGTTAATTATCAAGAGTTGTTATAGATAGGTATCAAGCCGAGATTATAGAGAACAAGGTAAAAAACCTAAACTATAACTTATTTCCATCGCAAGAAAAGTCCCTCCCGAGCCAGTACATTTCCTGAATAGTATGTAAAGATACATAACTATTAATTAAATATAACTAACTTATGTTATTTCCACTTGGTTGTTACAGAATTATGTCTTCATCCACCTACCCTATTATTATCCTATCTAATTCTAATGTCGAGGATGCTTTTTCTTCTACAAACACTCCTGACTATAGCCCGGCTTCACCGGATTATTTCCCAGCCTCACCAGGAAACACCTTTTCTGACCCTTCAGAAGATCTATCTAAGGATCTTTTAGCCTCGCTAACCATCTCGCCTTTCCACGATGATCTGTATATGAAGGTCATGCAAGCATATAATGCTACTAATAATGAATCACTTATTCCATCACCACGGGCTCCTATTGCTCCACCAACTATTTTGCCTCCATCTCTAGTATTACCACCATCACCACTATTTGATCCCCGAGATTTCTTTCTTCCCGATGAGATTTTGCCACCTTAGAACGAGCCCGTTTCCTATCATCCTCCTCTACTAATTCCTCTGCCCCGCCTCAAGTATTTGAGATTAGATAGAGTTCTCATAAGACGCATCTGGAGCGCCATGAGGAACAGATCGAGACTATTTTGAATCATTTAGATGAGCTTCCTCTTGAGCACATTGAGCACGTGGAAGATAAGATAGAAGGTCTTGGTAATGGTCGAGTAATGATACAGCGAGATTTTGACCAACTAAAAATCGAACTTCAAGAAGCCCGTACCCAGATTTCTAGATTTCAGAGAGAGCAAATAAGGCATGATGACGAGATTGTTCTTGCTCGCGTCAGGATTTCTACTCTAAGATGCTGGGGGGATCGAGTATAATCTAATTCTCACCCATCAGATATAAGAGTCTTCCTTCTGGACACTATGAGCCAAAAACCTAAGGAAGGACACCAGACTACTAACTAGATCCTTGTCATTTACAGCTTTTGTTTTTAGAATCCAACTACGAGATGTGTGGCATAAGATTGACCTCTGTCAAATTTTGGTTATGTAAAATATGTAGACAAGTTGTTTATGACATAATGAAGTTGTGATTCCATTATACCTCGTTGTTTCATGACACCGATTTTTGTATGTCGTGGTTGTCTATCCTATACCCTGTGTTAAGGTTATTAATGTATCATATCTTTATGTATCCGGGATTACTATGGTTCTCTTACCATCAGGTTTTCTTGGAACCTTGTGCCCAGGTATCATGGATACGATTAATAATCAAGACATTAAGCATATGATTCCACCAACACCACCACCAGACTATCCCTTTGATGAGTATATCTTTGCGAAGTTAGATAACTCGTTAAGGATCATACCGCGACTACTGGAAAGTGAACCAATCCTCGAGAAACCTAATGAGTCAGATGCTTGTTAGAGTGTCCATCTCTGGAAGTCTTAAATTCTAAATTTTTTTGTTATATCCTGCAATGTAATATCAAAGAATGTGTATTTCTTTGTTAGAACTTGTATCAAATAAGTCATTGTCAAAATTTCCATACATTGTACAAATGACTTATGATATGATTCTTATTTTGTGTTGTCTTGTAAATGTTGATAGAATGGCTCCCAAGAGGACATCAACATCTGCAGCACCAGCCATGACTCAGGCCGCCATCAGGAAACTAGTTGCTGATAGTGTTGCCGCAGCTCTGGAAGCACAAGCTGCTACCATGGCAAATACTGACAATACCACTAGGAACACCGGACCAAGAGAAACTCCCGTAGCAAGAAAATGTAGCTACAAAGAGTTTATGAGCTGCCAACCTTTCAATTTCAAAGGTACGGAAGGGGTGTTGGTCTCATCCGCTGGTTTGATCGAACTGGATCGGTATTTTCTCGTAGCAACTGTACCGAGGACTGCAAAGTGAAATTTGCTACTGGTACTCTAACTGAAGAAGCTTTGTCCTGGTGGAATTCATTCGCCCAGCCTATTGGAATAGAGGAAGCCTACAAGATCACCTGGTCTGAATTTAAAAAGCTCTTAATAAAGAAGTATTGTCCCCGAACTGAGGTTAAGAAAATGGAAGATGAATTTTACAATCTGACTGTAAAAGGAAATGATCTCAAGACTTAAGTTAGAAGATTCCAGGAGTTGGAAGTTTTATGTCCGAATATGGTGTCAAATTCTGAGAAACTTATGGAAGTCTTCATCGGGGGATTACCCAGAAGTATTGAAGGAAATGTTATCGCTTCAAAGCCTCAAACTTTAGAGGAAGCCATTACCATAACCCAGAGGTTAATGGATCAGGTAACCAAGCACAATTATGTGCAAGGAACCAATGATCACAAACAAAAGTTTGATGATAGAAGAACCTCCAACAACAACAACTACCAGAACAACCGTAACAACAACAACAACAACCGCAACAATGATCACCACCAACAACAGAATAGAAGGCAAGAAACCTTCAGGGCTTATGCTGTCATCCCAACTAAAAATAGTAGGTATACTGGAAGCCTTCCCCTGTGTAAGAAATGCACCCTGCATCACATAAGACCTTGCACTATCAAGTGTCAGACTTGCAACAAGGTGGGTCATCAGACCAGGAACTGCAAAAACAAAGGGCCAGCCACTAGAAGCAACCTGCAGCCAGTGTTAGTAACTTGTCATGCCTGTGGAGAGAAAGGATATTACAGAAATCAGTGCCCAAAAGCAAACAACAGTGCCTATGGAAGAGCTTACTTGCTGAGGGACAAGAACGCTCACCAAGACCCGATACGTTCCTTCTAAACCAACATTTAGCTAGAGTATTATTTGAATCAGGGGCCGATAAAAGTTTTATATCCATATCTCTTGCTTTTATGCTTAATATCCCACCAATTACACTAGATACCACCTACGACATTGAAATGGCCGATGGAAACCAAGTAGGCACTAATACCGCTATCCAGAGTTGGACTCTGATTTTGCTAAACCAACCTTTCAAAATTGATCTCATGCCGATTAAACTCGGTAGTTTTGACATCGTCATTGGTATGGATTGGTTATCCAAGTATCATGCTAGAATTATCTGTGACGAGAAAGTCGTCCACATCCTAATCGACGGTGAAACTTTGATCATATGAGGTGATCAAAGTAAAACCCGACTAAGCCTCATATCCTGTATTAAAACCGAAAGATATATATCCAGGGGATATCAAGTTTTCGTAGCCCAAGTAATGGAGAAGAAGTCAGACGAAAAACGACTAGAAGATATACCAGTAGTCAGAGAATTTCTGGAAGTTTTTCCTGAAAATCTACCTGGCCTTCCTCCAGTTCGCCAAGTAGAATTTCAAATCGACTTAATTCCAGGAGCGGCACCAGTAGCCCGAGCACCTTACAGATTAGCTCCTTCAGAAATGCAGGAACTATCAAACCAACTACAAGAGTTAGCAGACCGAGGTTTTATCCGACCAAGTACTTCGCCTTGGGGAGCTCCTGTCTTATTTGTTAAAAAGAAAGACGGATCTTTCAGAATGTGTATCGATTACCGGGAGCTGAATAAACTCACCGTAAAGAATCGTTACCCATTACCCAGGATCGATGATTTATTCGACCAACTTCAAGGTTCGAGTGTTTACTCAAAGATTGACTTAAGATCAGGCTATCACCAACTGAGAGTCAGGGATGAAGATATTCCCAAGACTGCTTTCAGAACGCGGTACGGACACTACGAATTCCAAGTGATGCCATTTGGTTTAACTAATGCACCTGCTGTGTTCATGGACCTCATGAACCGTGTGTGCAAACCATACTTGGATAAATTTGTGATAGTGTTCATCGATGATATTCTCATCTACTCCCGTAACAAAGAAGAACACGCAGATCACCTAAGAATAATACTGGAATTACTCAAAAAGGAGAAATTATATGCCAAGTTCTCCAAATGTGATTTCTGGATCAGTATCGTGCAATTTCTCAGGCACGTGATTGACAGTCAAGGAATTCACGTTGACCCCGCCAAGATTGAAGCAGTTAAGAATTGGGCATCTCCTACCACACCCACAGAAGTACGCCAATTCTTAGGACTCACCGGCTACTATCGGAGATTCATCAAAGATTTTTCAAAGATTGCAAAGCCTTTGACTGAATTAACCCAGAAAAACAAAAAGTATATTTGGGGAGAAGACCAAGAGTCAGCTTTCCAACTGCTAAAATAGAAACTTTGTGAAGCTCTAATCTTAGCATTACCAGAAGGAAACGATGACTTTGTCGTT
>BQNB010017148.1:0-11470 GCA_026074375.1 Tanacetum coccineum
GAATAAGTCCAATAAGCTAAACAAGCTTAAACCTCTTTTAGTTTTTCAAAATAAGCCACCAAAACAACTTTTTTTGTTTCCTTTTTAAGTCGAGACCTATATAAGCCAAAATAAGCACTCGTGTGCTTATTAATAAGTTAAAATAAGCTATAATCTCTTATGACCAAAAGTTTTATTTCACCAACACAACCATAATATTACAATGATACTTTCCCAATGTTTCTTTTCCAATTCATACAAACCAAATGCACCCCTTTTATCATTTCTATAATTTTTTTAGCTTTTCATTTTACAAAAATAAGTGTATAACTAGTGTTTATGCATCATAAGATTAACAAAAGTACAAACATTATTAAGAAATAGTGACTTACAAAAGAGGGTTTTAGGAGGAGATTAAAGCTTAACCAAATAATCCAAACGTTATTTATTTACCCAAACGATCACTAGAAACAAACCCGAATGTATCTAAGCTTCCATATTCTTAAATCAAGATGAAAAAATGTATTGTTTTGTGTGTGTGTCTTCGTCCGACTCAAAGGAGAAGAGAGAAAGAGAGGATTTTCTTGATGTGTGTTTTTGGTGTTTGTGTATGTGTTTTCAAAATGCAAGATATGGACAATGGTGCCATATTGTCTACTATAGGGCCGCTCGAGTATGGGATCCAAGGGAGGGGATCCTATTTTATTTTTGTCTCTTGTGGGGATTTGGTAAAGTGCTTAGTTCATAAGCAACATAATCCCGAAGGTTTATGTTTTTAAGTATTACAAATAAGTTTTGTAGTCTTAAAAGTAATAAATTCCTAGAAAAATATTTTAATTTAGTATAGACAATAATTTGTCGTGTCGGGACGCATTGTTTGACGTTTTAAGCTGATTGCGGGATAAATCTCTTGGTAAGTGATCTAATAAAGATGTAAACATTCAAAAAGAAATAATTCAGGCATAAAGTAAACTATTGACTAAATAAATTATAGATTGACTACCATTAGCACGGTAATTGATCTGACAGAAACAACCAAAGTCAATAAATCAAAGGACTAAATAGTTCATCATGTGTTTGGAAAATTGACCAAGGTTACACGAGCTGTCTCCTTTACACCTATGTTTCCACCCTCCCCAACCTTATACCCATGCTGGTTTAGTATCTTCTAGTAAGAGCGATGAAGTAGACATTGATAGCATGACAATTGTAGAATACGAATTATACATGGCTAAAAAAAGTCCAAATAGAGTGAATGGTCACACTGATAGTTTTACATCTAATTTTTGTGATCAATCACCATGTACACCCAATCCTCAACCTAAATATGAAGAGTTGAGCTTTGGAGCTCTTTAACGACTTGTTCAAAATCGGAGCCGAAAAGAGGAGGATCAGTGTAACACCCCCAAATTGGGTCGCAGCGTAATATGGGTCATGGGAGTGTTACTTCATAGATCAACAACACATTATATATATGAGAACGACCTTAAAAAGAGTTGTAAAACTGATACATTGGATTTAAAGAAATTGTTTGTTACAAAAGGCCGTAGCTTCACTTGTTCATTGTTCAAAAGATAAAGATTCTAGCACATAACAAATATTTCCCCAAAATGTAATGCAACCAAATCTTTAACGCACATGACTTCCAAAATATAACCACCAATGTATCCCTTGTATTGTACCTTATTGGCCTCCTGAGAAAACATGGTTTAAAATGTCAACAATAATGTTGGTGAATTCATAGGTTTGCAGAATGTATAATATAGGACCACAAGATTTTCCAAGTGTATGATAATGCAACATATGCAAACATCACAAAAAAGAAATTTTGTTTCCCTAAGCTCATGACATTGAAGCTCGACATGTGTGAATAGCAATATAAATTGCCTACATTTCCCTTGATGATGTTCTAACCCGCAAAATCCCAAATCCGACATGGTATACGTTCGTTTATCCAGTGATAGCTAATCACCCAAACGGGGATGTCAATCTTAAATAGATCTATTTATAACATTCGCGCTTACTCAGTAATTGACGTTTCATGATAATGGGCTCAATGGGTTATCGCTACTTAGGCAAACACGTAATCATAATGTAAAAATGTCCACTTGTGTCCAATTGTAAAAACAAAACATATTTTTCACCCCAAAACTTGTAAATCATTATAAATGTAAAATGTGGGGCTATGAACTCATCTTGAGTGTATGAATAACAAAATATATCAGATGCGTGAAAAACGTCACGTAAGTGCCCGAGTGCAACCTAATTAATTATAGGTCGTATGAGTACTAAGTACTTTGAACAATAATACAGTATATAATTCTATATAGCTACGTCACCATCTAATTGTATTTGAGAACTAATATTTATAAAGTTAAAATGTTTATAAATATTTCCTTAGTAAAAATGTCGTAACTTTCTCGTTTTAAGTCCGTTTTGTATGTTCTTTATGTCCACGCTTTCGTATTAAATAGATATATCAAAATATTACATTTTAATATTTTAACCCTCTGGTGAACAGTGATTTTACTGTTCATGCACTTTATAAAATTATTTTGATAAATTTAATTAGCGTAATCTCGTAAAAGTCATATCTTATTTGTTTTAACTCTGATTTTAGTGATTCTTTCGAGCACGTCCTCGTAATTAAAAATTCTATCTAATTATTTTTTTTTCCAAAAAGTTTCTGAAATGAACAGCAACTTAGTTTTATAAAAATATTTTTATAGAAGTATTTATAATCGTAAACATGAAAAATCCATAACTCCTTCGTTATTGATCAAATAATTATGATTCTTAATGTTTTGGAATCTTAAAAATATGTACTTTTTGTGAAAAATAATCATATAATTTTATCAGATGTGAAAAGTAATGAGTTTTTATAAAATTGTTTTCATAAAAGTATGTATTATCGTAAATTTGCAAATGGCGTATCTTCTTCGTTATAGCTCGGATTTTCGAGTTCTCTATATGCCTACGATCGTTGTAACTTGTAGTATTCTATAAAAACATAAAATAAATACTTTATTTTTGTAATTAAAACAGAAACTTTTGATATTTTGGTTAAAATGTGTATAAAACTTGTTTTTATAAGTTTTTAGTTTAGTGAATTTGCTACAAGTCCTCTACAATACTTTATATCACAAGTCTTATATACTTTAGGTCCTTTAGTCCATCATTTATCCAAGAACATCAAGTGCTCACATTTGTTTATCCATAAACTTCAATAAATAAACTTTTAAACAATTATTTTATATATACTTTTATAAATTGATCCATACTTGTATAATGTTTATACTTCCATTACCACATGTTCTTAACATCAATATAACATATGACAAAGTATATCAAACCATGATCAAGTGTAAAAATCCATTTTACATGTTAATATATTTTCGAGATGGTGATTTACTATATAAATATCATATTACTCATAAAATCACAAATGTAAAGAGTTTAGGGTTTCTAAATGACCTTATAATGAAGTATGATGAAGACTAACAAGATCTAGATCCTATTTTAGAATCAAAACCCAAGCTTCCAAGACTATAAACCCTAACTTTCCAAGAAACCCTAATCTTAAACCTTCTTGATTAAACCCTTGTAAATGTTAAACAAAGCCTTCAATACACCTTAGAATACCTTAGATAAAGTTAAACACAGAATACTGGTAATAAATTTTATGGATGTGTATGTATGTTGTAGTTATTGTTGCTAGGGGAGAGCAACAAAGAGATATGTGAAGGAAATGAGTGTGTGTTATCTCTTACTAGTATAAGCCTTTGTATACTACATAAGGCTAGTCAAAGTTACTATTAGGGAGTGGTCAAGACTAGTGAAACATGGAGAGGGAAATAAGGAAGATATTTAGTCAAGTTACTAGCCATGGTACTAAGTTTTAATTAGTTCTAAGTTGTACAAGTTCTAGTTGATAGAATGTGTGCTCATGGTTCCCTAGAATGGGAATCGTCCCACAAAATTTAAGAGGGGGGAGAACTAGTTGATCTTTGATATCTTAGATATTTTATGGTGAATTTCTAGCATTACATGAAGTATTATTATGCATAGATTAAATGTAGATGTATAACTTGTAAAGTGTATGCTTTGGTTTGGTTCCTTCATGTATAATTCGGCTAACAAAACAAATATGGGTGAAGTTTTATAAAACTTTGGGTATTGGGTATAAAAATTAGTATTTTGTTAAGCGTAGACAAGTTTTGGTGGTTCCGTAAATGCCTAAATGTATTTTATTTTACCAGCAAAAGGACTCAAGAGATAGAGCTACAGCAAAGCTACACCTAAACTACTGAGACCACAAAATGCCAAAGATGTAATTTATTTGCGAAACGTAAAAACTTTACGTAACCAATAAAAATAAAATGTGCAAAGTTAATAATTATTCTATAAATATTTATCTAACACTTGCTTGACGTAAACTCTTAATTGTTTGATGCCCGTTTACATTGAATGATAATTTTTAGCTTATGCAATTTAACTTAACGATTAAAATTAAAAGCAAACGCGTACGAGACTAAAAACAAATAGTGAAATAAATGACGTCGTAAAATGACCTGAAAACACGAGGTGTTATACATACAAATAAAGCTAAGAGTGTTTTGACTTATACAGAAATGAACGATGCTACTAGTGTTAGAAGATCATTGAGTAGAGGCTCATCATCTAAGAATAGTGTCTTGCAAAACACTAAGAATCATTCAGAGAAAGTAAAAGTTTTTGTTAGGACAAATAAAAGAAAAATGTTGCGTCTAAGAATGTTGTTTCAAACAAAAAGATTGTAACGAATGTTGATGTTAAAAACGCTCCTAAAGCTAAGGATGTATTATGTATTTCTTGTGCTAAAAATGTGCTTACCCCGTGTCATGATAAATGTCTTGCGAAATATAAATTTGATGTGAAATCTAAAGTAAGAAGAGCCTTATTTGCTACTCCTAGAACTGCAAAATCTAAGTTTATAAATACTACTCATGTAGTTTCACAAACTAGGTTTGCCATCAAAACTACACAATCTAAGTCTTTAGAGACTACTCCTGTAGTTTCCAAAACTAAGATTGCTGTAGTCACTCCCTTATGTGACAAAAATAAGGTCTCTAGTGCTTCTATGTCAATTTCAATAATTCAGCGAGAAATATCACTTAGCAAATACATAAAGAACAAAATAAAAACCAGTAGGATGTGACAAAAGTGGTACGAAACACAACCTAATGTTGGTTGGTCACCTAAGTGCTTACCCACTAAAATGACTCCATTTGCGGTTAAAAGTAGAAACACTATTAACACATCGGTTCCCATTAAAAATGGGTAACCAAACTATCCACTCCTCCATCTATGATTTCTTCATGTGTTACAGGTGGTACAAATCGTTCTATAGATTGTTGATAGTGGTTGTTCAAAGCATATAACTGGCGATCTTTCACTGTTGAAAAATTTCGTTAAGAAGTTCTTGGGCACATTCTGCTTTGGTTAACACCTATTATGGCATTACTTGATATGGAAATTATATACATGAACAACATCACTATTTGTCATGTATATCATGTTGAAGGTCTTGGACACAATCTCTTTAGTGTAGGACAATTCTGTGATGGTGATTTAGAAATTTCATTTCGCTCCAAGACATGCTATGTTCGGAATCTGGAAGGAGATGATTTGTTAACAGGTGCTCGTGAATCCAATTTGAACACAATCTCTATTTCAGATACGGCAGCTTCATCGCCTATTTGTCTCATGTCCAAAGCCACTTCAACAAAGTCATGGTTATGGCACTGAAGGCTCTCGCACCTAAACTTTGGTACCATTAACGATCTCACCAAACAAGACTTAGTTGATGGTCTTCTAAAATTCAAATACGATAAAGATCATTTATGTTCTGCATGTGAGCAGGGAAAGAGCAAGAAAGCTAGTCATCCATCTAAATTGATTCCGAGTACTGATTCCAAACCAGAATTGATACGTGATCCGCTCTGACTACACCTTAAAATATATATAATATAATAAAATATCAAATTTATAGTAAGAATAGTCTAAAAGCAGAGTCAATGATACCGAGAAGTAGTATAGAGCTTTCCCGGGTCGTTTATCCCCAACGAGGCTGGAATGGTAAATCGATACGATCGAAGATTTGAGTTTGAAGGAAGGAATGAGTTTGGGAAGTTGAAAAAGTCAAACTAAACAATAACGAACTAAAACGTTTAAGAAAAACCTAAAAATTATAAAATTAAACTAGAAAACGAAGGCCCGAATCCCGAACAAAAAGGGGAAAACCTAAAAACTTTAAAAATAACCCTACGAAGAATTTTTCACTTCTAAACTACTCTACGGGACAAATAACGAAGAATGAAAAAGACTAGACCGAAAACGGAGTTCGTTTGACCCAAAAACGAGTCAAAACAAAATCCAGTACCCGGACCCGTTCTTTAAAAAGTACAAAGTTGTAAAAAATGACCCTACGAAAATTTTTATATTTTTCCTACAAACTAGATGATAAAAGAAAATTTTCTAAAAAAAGCAAAATATTTTTTTGATGATTTTTGTATTTTTTATGAATTAAATAAACTTTTAACGAAATTAAATTATAAAAAATATTAAACGTCTACGAAAAATTCTGAAAAATTTACCGAAATTACTTAACACTACTACTAACCTACGAAAAATAAGAAACCCAAATTTCGGCTTATAAATAAGCAGAAATTAAGCTCAAACGAGCTTATAGCTTAAAGGCCAAACAATACCTTAAATATCTAAGTGCCCAAGGGTCTTACATAAAAGACCCAAGGGCACAGCGGTAAGCGAGTTATAAAGGAAGGGTTGAGGGCTTGAGGTCCCGGGTTCGAGTCTTGCTCACCCGGGTCCTTGGCCTTCCCCTTTTTTTTTTTTTTGAAAAAACCTATAAAATGAAAAAGCTAAAATAAATGAAAATAAGCAACTTTAAAACTTGGAATTCTTTTTGAAAAACTATAATAAGCCCAGAAATAAGCTAAAAAGCCAACAGATCACCCCTTTTTTACTCTAAGCTTAAAATTAAGCTAAAAAGTGGGCTCTTTGGCCTAAATAAGATACATGGTAGAAAAATAAGCTATGCTAACATGAATAAGCAAATGGAGGTCAAATTAAGCAAGATTGAAAAAGAAATAAGCAAAGAACAGCTTAAAAAGCTGCTGTCATAAAAACACATACAAACAGAAAAAGGGGTATCTTGAGGCTTATTTTTAAGCCATTAGCCAAAAACTTGGGGCTTATTGATTTACAAATCCTAAAATTTTATTCAAAAAGCTATCTAAAACATGAATAAGAAAACATTTTGAAAATCATTAAGGGCATGAAAAATGCTACTAAAAACTGCTGTTTCCTTTATCTTTGGAAGTTTTCAACAGACTTAGAAAATGAAAAGGGTACTTATTGCAGCCCAAATTAAGCCAATAAAAAGGATTGAAAAACCAGAATAAACAAAAACAAATGAAGCCTAGACCCTAAACTACTAAAGCAATGAATTTTTAGATCCTAAAACTAACTTAATTGAACTTAATTTTTGGGATTAAGAAGCCAATTTGAGGCTGTTTCACTGCTGATGCAGTTGGCAGCTTCAATGAACCAAATTTTTTTCTGTTTTGCACAAGACAAGTTTACTAATCACATTTCTGCATTCTAAGGACAAAATGAAGTTGATTAGAACAATAATGAGTACTTAACAAAGAACTTATCAAAGATGCTTAATTACTTAGCTCACTGTCACATTTTCACAACATGGACTCTAGTACCCTGAATCTTTAAATGTCAACCTCAAAACCTAAATTAACTTGACTCAAATGTCTGTTAATAACTCATGAAGAATCAAACTAATGCCTTGACCCATTCTTTAACCCAAAATGACCCATTTAAGCCACTGTCCCAAACACCCCTTAAGGATTTCTAAATTCAATTTTACACTAGATTAGGCTGATTTAAGCTTATATTATTAAAAGCAGATAGTAAACTAACAAATTTAAGTATAATGCAGAAGCTAAAAAGCAATTATTAATAAGATAAATTAATAAGCAGTTTAAACTAGTATTTAGGCAGTTTTAACTACTAGCTGAATTTAACAAACACACATGAATTTTTAATGCAGATTATGACATATTAAGTTGATAGGATAAAGGCTAAGCTACAATAAGCACCAATAAGCAAATGTACAGTACTAAGGCTTAAGATGAATATAAGTTGTAACCTTGGTCCTTGTGCTTTTGACAAAGGATCAAAAGAGCTGTCTGCTAGCTTGTCATACCCATAAGTCCATCCTTTTCAGACTCATCATCCAAAAAGCTTAACACCATTCATAAATAAGCAAAGGTACAGTAATATTTTGCTTAACACAGGATTTTTGGTCTTTTTGAAATTTTTTTATAAGTAAAAATGCCAGTTATAACTTAGAGATGTTAACTTCAAAACAACACTTTTATTAGAACTTGAATCCTTGTACAATGCTTTTGAATAAGTTGAAACTGAATAAGCTGAAAACAGGATATAACTTGAAAATGTAAATTACACGAAAATTAAAACTTAAAAGTTAAAAACTAAAAAAAAAAGTGGTAAATCCCCTCAAAACCTTGGCTCTTATTTATAGTCTTCAGTCTTGTCTTCTAGGGTTTCTTCAGCATCTTCAATCCTTCATTTTAGACCCTTCAATAAATGCAATCTAAATGAGCCCGTGACTACATATAGATTCTATGAATTTATTTCTTCAAGGAGAGGAAAAACAAGCGGGAATCCTGGTAGTTCTTGGCCCGAGGTGAGCATGTGGAAAGGAAGAAGGTTTTTTTATCCATTGAATGCTTGGTGTTGCAGGGTAAAAAGATGGGAGGACACATGTGAATGAAAATGGGGTTTTGTGCTTGGGCGGGAAAAACATATACTGAGTGAAGTGGGTTAGGGATGACGGGTGAAAAGGGATTTGGGGGTAAAGGGTAAAAGTTGTAAATGTTTTAGGGTTAGGGGTTTTGTTTTGACAGTTTAGGTCCCTAAGGTTGGATGGGGTTTTCATTGTTAGTCCTTGGGGTGTGTAACTTTGAGAGTTGGCAGAAATGCCCCCTTAGGTCATATATGGTAATTACATGGAAGGTCCTTGTGATAATACAACTTTAGGGGTTTGGCAGGAAAGGCCCTTAAAGTATAACTTTGCTCAAATGGCAGTTTGCACCCTTGCCTTTCATTTTCTCTTTTCCTCTTATAAATATAAGATTAGGGTTTTGGCAATTTCAACCCTTAAACTTATATTTCTTGACTTGTTGACTTTTCTGTTGACTTTTTGACTTGATTGACTTTTCGGCTTCGATTTGGCTTTGTCTTTCACAGTCTTTTCCATTCCGAGTCCGGTTTTGTCGTTTTGGCTTTGTTTTTCGTCCTTTTCTTAGTTATCCGTTCCTGCACAATACAATTAGCAAAACAAGCATATTTTTAGACTAATTACCTCGAAAAGTAGCTAAGTGTTCATCTAAGGGGAGTAAGAAATCACTAGTTTTGAAAAGCTCCATGTTTAGCCATTTTTATGCATTTATTATTATTCATAACTTCACGAAACAAGAAACACTAAAAGGATAAATTCATCTTCCTTGATTTTTTACCCGCCCAAACCAAGCTTAAAAATGAAATCATTGTTAAATATAAGTTAAGATGCTAACACTACTCATAAATGCTAATTGTTTATGCATAGCTAATTTTTGCCCCCTTATTCCTAAATCCTCTAAAGATTTTATTATTATTATTAGTGACAAATAAATTAAATTCTTATTCACATAAAGTAAACCCGGTTTAGACCTCAATTAGTTTGAAATACTTTCCTAAAGACACGATGTGGTGAGAATAAGGTCCACATTAAGGTTCTAATTTCGCACAATTTAGGGGTTATCCTTTTTAGATAACCCCGGAGTCGAAATTTGGCTTTATTATTATTATTATTGCAACATTATTAAACCTCGGTCCTTTAAACAACTGCCACATCGGTATGTGAGCCGACCATGGTCCAAAAGTCTTATTTCAACCTCGATGATCCTCGACCTTTTTGAAGGCTGCAACATAGGTTATGAGTCAGTAAGATGCAGCAAACTTTTATCAGTCTTGGATTATTATTCTTACTGTGGGCCTTCTTTTGAAGACTGCCACATCGGTTGTGAGACGGCAAGAGGCAGTAAACTTTTATCAGCCCACAGTTTTTTTATTATTATTATTACCTCCACCCTTTAAACGACTACCACATCGGTTGTGAGCCGGCAAGAGGTAGTGGTCTTATTTTGGCTTTGGTTTATTACATAACTATTATTATTATAGCCAAATTTCAAGTCCCGTGGTCTTTTAACTACCTAGACAACGGTAGTGAGCCATCAAGAATCGGTAGCCTATTTTCCTACAACACTGACAAAACCTCGATGTGTACCTTAATTTCACCAGAAGGAATCTCTACGAAGTGATTTAAACTAAGAATCGCAAAAACCTAAAGTAACTTTATTTATTCATCAATTATATAACGATTATTAAGCTAATGGGAGCAAAAAGTCACAATTAACCTCTATGAGCTTTAAAGAGATCCAACTACTCTATGTTTAGCATCTAACTTATATAAAACTCTATCATTTCTCGTTCTTTGCAAATTTAAAATCTTTAATAAAAAAATCCGCGAATGCTTAGTCTAATAAAACAAGCTTTGCATATTTAAAGTCTATTATGGAAACTTGCAAACTCTAGGCTTTTTCAAGCTAGAATACGCGTTTTAAAGCTTCTTGTATAAAAGACTAGCAAAAGCTTAAATTTATATAAGTTAAGGGGCAAGCTAGAGCGCAACATGCTCGATCAAGTCAAAATTTATTCCTTAAAAGGCAAAACTACGTGTCGAAACACTTATTCTATTTTTGAAAAAAATTTAAATTTGGCATAAAATCACATATTTTTGGTGGAAAAACGGGGTTATGTAAAGACAAGGCAAATGCAAGTAAGATCGAATCGAACGATCCCCCCATACTAGAACTACACATTGTCCTCAATGTGGGATTGTCACCCCCATACTAATTTCAAGGTATAATCCAAATATTAAGGGGTCTCTAAGCAAATCTAAAGCCGTTTATTAATTATGCTAATAGATAAACGTTAATCAATAAGATCTAGGATATTAGATTCCCATAAATAAGCATGCGAAGGATAGAAGATCGAGTGAATGATGGACAAAACCACAAGCACGAGAGTCTTCAAAATTCGAGGCAATCCTGGACATAGAACACAAAACATGAGAAAGGAAGATGCGAGCCTCCTCACATCACACTTATGCATACTAATATACTATTACTAAGGATAAGCATGGGTTGCCACCCATGAAGGGCTTATTTTTGTTAACCGAGTCACGAGCCTGACTCGACCCCGAATTTAATGGTCCATGGGGAAAGTTTAGAGATCTGGGACAACCATAGTTGGTATGTCCCCTCCAAAATAGTGTTTAAGTCTATGACTA
>BQNB010017148.1:13238-67265 GCA_026074375.1 Tanacetum coccineum
TCATAATCAACAATGACAAAATCAGCGGGGAATGTGAACTTTCCAACCAGAACAAAGACATCTCTTGCAATTCCTTTCGGAGTGCAAATATCACAGTTAGCAAGTTCAAGAGTCATTTGGGTAGGAATAAGATTGGGTAATCCTAACTCTTTCCATACCGAGAGTGGCATCAAGTAGATGTTAGCACCTAGATCGGCTAGGGCTTTGCACTTGAGCTCACTAAAACCACACGGAATGAGAAATTTCACAAGGTCACCTAGCTTCTCGGGAAGCTTCTTTAGGATAACCGCTGAGCAATTTTCACTAACGGGTGTGTTTTCCAATTCTATAAGCTTCTCCTTATTGGAAAGGAGAGACTTAAGCATCTTTTGATATTTTGAGATTAAAATCAATGCATCAGCAAGAGTGATGTTGATATGAAGCTGTTTAAACATTTGCCAAAATTTATGTATTTGGACTTCATCTTTTTCTTTTTGCTTTTCTTAGTTCATTCTTGACGGATAAGAGATATCCAGGTGATGAGGATCCATTTGATGAATCACAAAATTTCTTTGTTTAGCTTTTTGGACTAGAGGAGGTGGGACCTTAATGGTAAACTCACCATGTTCCGGGTCCGTGAAAGTCTCCTCTACACGTTCATCCTTCTCCGGATTAATGAATGGATGAGGCATAGGAACGGAAGGTTCATCAAGAACAAGACCACTTCGAGTGGTAATGGCTTTCAATTCACCTTTTGGGTTAGCAACGGTGTTGCTAGGGAGAGATCCCGTACCCGATGAAGAAGCGGTATTCGTTTTGATAAAGTTACCTAGTATACTTTCAAGCCTTTGATTCGAAGTAGCTAAGTTGTTCATTTGAGTTTGCATTGAATTGATCTTGTTTTCATTAATCCTGATGTAGTTTTGTTAATTTTTTGAGGTGAAAGCAAAAGAATGGTTGGGTATTAGGGGGCTTGGATAATTTTGAAACCTGATTCTGTTTATGATTTAGCTCCCTAGAAAAATCTGATTTCTACCCTGATTGTTGTTCTTTGGTTGTTTTCCCTGATTCCGGTTTTTTTTATAAGGCCGAACCTGGTTGTTTTGATTTGATGCTTCGGTTTTGATTTTGATTTACATTTGGAGGAATCCATGATTGGGACTCAACTAGGGTAATTATAAACATGATTGATAGCTCAGACGGGGAATATAAAGAACAAGAAACACAATGCTGTTTACTAATAGGGTTTTCTTTATTTGTAATAAAGACTACTAACTACTACTACTACATACTATTAACACTCTTATGTGTTCTAGGAATCTCATTGGAGAGAATATCTATGAAAATGGATAATGATGTACCTAGTCGCTCCCCTATTTATATAATGAGGGAGGTTACAATCCCTAGCTTACTAACAAAGCTATCTTTCTATTAACATTTTTTGGTCCTTATTGTTTCTTTTTATCTTCATTTCGCATATAGGTTATGTAATCTTCAAATCTGTAATTCCCTCAACAAATCTTACCATATTTGATATTACAAAACAACCTGCATTGAAGTATAAACAATGCTAAATCATGCCATAACAATAATAAGTATGCCACCTAATTCTGTTCTTCCCCTTTTTGTAATCTTCGAATAGGGGTCTTGCTGAAAATTGTTAAACGCTTCCCCTCAAAGCGGACTGCCATTGTAGATGGTTAAGTTATTTTGAACAAATTATGCTTCCCTTAAAAAGTATAATAGCCATCTCATGATCTCGGGTCTTTAATTTGGCTTGAAATAGTAAACTGATTCAGTGCGTACAAGACACTGTTTATCAAACCTAGTTTATGTTCATCGTTGGTTCTGAACCCCCTTCTCCCATAACCGTCCATCGAAGTCTCATCGAATCACAACAATAATAAGGAAGTTTGATCCCAGTCAATACGAGGTATTTATTACCAGACATACAAAACGTAAATTCTGTATCTTAGCTATGATTCATCGCTGTTCCTGTTCATTTCTCCTCATAGCTAGTTGAATATAATGTGTGCGGTTCCCGGACCACTACACGACATTATTATGTTATGTAATAAACCACTCATGAACACCAAACCAAATCAAGAAGAAATAACCAAGCCATAAGCATCACATCGTCCAAGATCCAAGGGCGTCTAAGGACCTATAATACCAGCAGCAATAACAAACAAAATCGAATAAGGCAAGCAGTAGAAACCGTAACCAGACCAGTAGGAACCAGAAAGCCTACCAGCAGGAACGTATAAAGCAACCAGTAGGAATGATATAACCAGCAGTAACACATAATCACCAGTACGAATCAGAATATACAGCCAGTAGGAACACCAAAGCCTACCAGTAGCAACGACCAGCAGAAACCGAGACCAACAATCAGCATGAACATAATGAAACCAGCAAGAACCAAGTGACCAGAACTAACCCACATTTAGGACAACAGTATTAAACGAAGACAGAATTATACTCGGTAATGACCAGTACTAACCCATCTGGTTACCAGTATTATCCCGTTTTATTCAAACACTTCCATCATACAGCAGCCCATAACTTAGCAGCTCATAATTCCCATCTAAACAAACATATGAAAATTTATTAGAGAAACAAAACTTAATCCCTAAAGATCAGGGATTTTTCACAACCACCGAATCTTATCCCATATACATCAGACGTAGCCAAACAGAAAAATAAATCCATTCATACCTGCTCACACATCCTTTAACAACCTGTTGCGACTTTTCTTTTAAACCTGCTGTTTTCTTTGTAACTACGACCACCTGCTGCGGTTATCACATGTCCACCAGCAGTTCCATAAAATAGATAAACTAAAACAGCAGAAACAAACATATAACTCGTACAAATACCTTTTTTTAAGTATCCAGACGACGCCTTAAAAGTGTCACAAAATCGTCGCAAAATCTGTCACAAAGCTGTTGCAAAACTGTCATAGATCTGTCTCATATCCATCAGCGAACTTTTTTCTGTAGCAAAAGTTTTGGTTGTCGCGAATTCATCCTTGGATCCTGCTGTTTCCTTGATGCGGTGCTATCTACGAACAAAAAACTCTGCTCATCATTATCAACGATCGAATGCCATACACAAATTAGGCGTTCGGGGAGAAACCCTGCCGCCTTTTAATAATAATAACAGGAAAATAAATTATACATGAAAACCTTATTAAACCCTAGATCGAGAGCCACGAGGCTCTGATACCAACTGTAGAATCCAAGATCTGGACTCAACTAGGGTATTATAACAATGATTGATAAGCACAGCGGAATATAAAGAACAAGAACACAATCATGTTACTAATAGGGTTTTCTTTATTGAACATAAAGAAACTAACTACTACTACTACTACTACTAAACACTCTATGTGTTTCTAGACTCTCATTGGAGAGACTATCTATGAAAATGGATGCTGTAACCTAGACGCCTCCCCTCTTTATATAATAGAGGGAGGTTACAAACCCTAGCTTACTAACAAAGCTATCTATCTATTACATATTTGGTCCTTATTGTTTCTTCTATCTTCATTTCGGCATATATGTTTTGTAATCTTCAAATCTGTAATTCCCAACAAGAAGTCTACCAGTGGGCTTCTATTGTTTTGTAGACAAGACCTTAGGTGGAGTATTCCTAGTTAAAGGCCACTGATCTCCTAAAGGTAATAGTCTGCCAGTGGGTCGCCACTGAAGGCCGATAGTGGTAAACAATTTCCCTGTGGCCTTCTAAACTTGCTTAACTTGTTTAACCTGCCACACTTTAGTTGCAGGGGATTGCTTCATAAACATCCAAGAACGCACAACACATTGATCATGATTAACAGAAATTAAGTATTTGTTACAAGTTTTGCAAGAAGTATTAGAATTCGAATTAATTACAATACGCTTATAGCTAATACTAGAATCAACACGATTTTTTTGTTTCTCATTTGACTTATTCATCCTAGAATGGGCTTCTACTTGTTTCAAGGCACTTTTAGCTGGCAAGGTCCTATCTTTCTTTGTATTGCTCCTAGGCTTTGACCTGCTAGCTGTTGAGGCACCATTTACTCTTGTAGAGGGAATTCCAGGAGCATTAGTCGAATCTTCGCAAGTCTTCATCGAATAACAACACTAATAAGACTGTTTGATCCCAGTTCAATACGTAAGTTTTATTTACCAGACACAAACGTAAAATTGCTTTCTTAGCTTGATTCATCGCTGATCCTGATCAAGATCCTCCATAGCTAGTTGAAATATAATGTGTGTGGTCCCGGACCAAACACGAATTTTTAAGTTATGTAATTACCTACTATAATGAACAACCAACAAAATCAAGAAGAAGTAACCAAGCCATAAGCATTTAAATGTTCCAGATACACAAGGGAGTACTGAGGGACCTATAAACCAGCAGCAATAACAAAACAATATCGAACAAGGCAAGCAGGAAGAAAACCATTAAGCAGACCTGCAGAAGGACCCATAAAGCATACCAGCAGGAACCATAAAGACTACAGCAGAAACAGTGAGACACTTACAAATCAGCCATGTACTTATGAAGACCAGCAAAGATACAACACACATATAGCCAGATCCAAGGTGACCAGATCTAAACTACACACGACCAACCAGTATGTACCGAAGGACAAAATATAAACTCATAAATGACCTGTATACCTCTCAGGTTCCAGTATTATCATTTTATTCATCCACTTCAATAAACTGCAGCCCATAAAACTTCGCAGCTCTTATATTCCACCATCTAAACAAAAACATATGAAATATAATAGAGAGACAAAACTAATCGTAAAGATTAGGGATTTCACAAACCACTGAATCTTATCCTCATATACATAAGACGTAGTCAAAACAGAAAATAAATCCATTTCATACTGCTACACATCCTTTAACAGCTGTTGAGACTTTTCTTTTAAACCTGCTGTTTTATTGTTTAACTAGACCACTTGCTTGCGGTTACATCAATGTCCACAGCAGACCCATAAAGTAGATAGACTAATAACAGAAGAAACAAAACATATAATCGTAATATCTCTTTTTATTAAGTTCCAGTACGACGCCTTAAAATGTGTAACAAAATCGTGCAATCCCATTGGACTACAACCAAAATCTGATATATCTGTCTCTAAAACAGCATCTCCTTCATACCATATGGTTTAGCAACTGAATTTGTAAGTAAAGAGATTTACACTGAGCTTTTACGAAGTTTTGCTAAATTAGAAAAACACTCAATTTCTTTTAAAATCGCTTTACAACAATGTCAAAAACAACTGAAAAATGACATAGTTTGCAAAGAAAAAGCGTCAAATGTATTTCGAAAGGAACGTGAATAATATTTTGAAATACAAGATTTAAAAGCTCAACTGCAAGACAAGAACATTACAATAAGTGAGTTAAAGAAACTCATTAAAAAATGCAAAGGAAAATCTGTGGACACTAAGTTTGATAAACCATCTGTTGTTCAACAACCAAATGCTCAAAGGATTCTAAAACCATCAGTTTTAGGAAAATCGGCTCCTTTTTCAGACTCTCTTGAGAGAACAAATTTTGCAAAGAAAAAGCCTGTTTAAAAACTAATGAGTCAGAGGGTTTATCAAAACCAGTCACTCTACAGAATTTGCCTCAGACAACAACGCAAGCTGTAAGTAACATGAGTGTGATTAAACCAGGCATGTATCGAATTGCAAGTAGTACCACACAAACTAGAGCACCACAGTTGACTCAGACTTCTAGGAATACTAATCCTCGCGTATCTACATCTACAGGAGTAGCTCACAAAACTAATGTTAGCAGACCACAACCTAGGAGCAATCAAATGAAAGATAAGGTCGTGCCAAACACTAGTCATGTGAAGTTTAAGAAGACTGAAGTAGAAGAACACCCTAGGATTTCTAGTATTTCTAATCAAACAAAGTCTGTAACTGCGTGTAATGACAGTTTAAATTCCAGAACTTCGAATGTTAATGTTGTTTGTGCTACTTGTGGAAAATGTGTGTTCAATTCGAATCATGATGCTTGTGTATCTAAGTTTTTGAATGACGTGAATGCTAGAACTAAGAAGCCTAAAGTAGTGCCTATTAGTACTAGGAAACCCAAAAGTCAAGCGAACAAATCTGTTGCAACATACCGTAAGAAAACAGTTGCATCAGAATCCACTATCACAAATTCCAAGAGTTACTATAGGATGTTGTATGAGAAAACTAATAAGGCATGGAAATGGTGGATAGAACAACAATGCCCATCAGGATATAAATGGGTTCCTAAGACAAAAAAGAAATGGGTGCCTAAAGTTAGGAATGAGAATTTGCAAAAGAGAGTTAGTTTCGCTATAGATAATGCATCTAGGATAACTAATGTCTTGAAACTCACAAATACTTTAGGATCCAATTTGTCATGTATTCCATCGTCCTCTAATTCTCTTGCAGATTGTACAACTCATCCTATTCATTGTTGACTCTGGATGCACAAAGCACATGACGGGCAATCTATCGCTTCTGTGCAACTTTGTTGAAAAATATCTGGGTACCGTTCGTTTTGGCAATGATCAATTTGCTCCAATTCTTGGTTATGGAGATTTGGTTCAAGGAAATATTACGATCAACAGGGTTTACTACGTCGAAGGTCTCAATCACAATCTTTTCTCGGTTGGTCAATTCTGTGATGCGGATTTGGAGGTTGCATTTCGGAAATCTACGTGTTTTGTTAGAGATCTTCAGGGAAACGACTTACTAACCGGTAATCGTGGAACTGATCTCTATACAATTTCTCTTCAAGAAACAACTTCATCAACTCCAATCTGTCTCATGGCTAAAGCATCACCAACTCAAGCATGGTTATGGCATCGAAGACTTTCTCATCTCAACTTCGACTACATCAACTTGCTTTCAAAGAAAGATGTTGTGATTGGTTTACCAAAACTGAAGTATGTCAAGGATTAACTATGTTCCTCTTATGAAGTGAGTAAAGCAAAACGAAGTTCATTCAAGTCAAAGACTGTTCCAAGTTCAAAAGGACGGTTAAATTTGCTTCATATGGACTTATGTGGTCCAATGCGGGTTGCTAGCATAAATGGGAAGAGATATATTCTAGTAATTGTTGATGACTACTCCAGATATACTTGGACACTCTTTCTACGTTCCAAGGATGAAACACCAGAAGTTTTAAATGACTTTCTCACGATGATACAAAGAAATCTTCAAGCCCTTGTAATTTCTGTTCGCACTGACAGAGGCACTGAGTTCTCAAACAAGACACTTAATGCATTCTTTAAAGAAGAAGGAATTGAGCTTTAAACTTCTACACCTCGAACACCTGAACAGAATGGCGTTGTTGAAAGAAGAAATCGCACTCTCGTTGAGGCTGCTCGTACGATGCTTTCAGCTTCTAAACTTCCTTTATTCTTTTGGACTGAAGCAATTGCAACTGCATGTTATACTCAAAACAGATCAATCATCATCCTAACTCATCATAAAACGGCATATCACATCATTAATGACAGAAAACCCTCAATCAAACACCTTTACATCTTTGGTTGCACTTGTTACCTAACCAGAGATGGTGAGAACATGGATAAGATGAAAGAAAAAGGGGATCCATGCATTTTGGTGGGATATTCTACTCAGTCAAAGAGATATCGTGTCTACAACAAGAGAACAAGGTTGATAGTTGAATCCATCCATCTCAGATTTGATGAGATCAAAGAGATGTCAGAGACGTCTGTTGCTAATAACACTTCAGGCCTCGTTCCCCAACGACAAAAGGCGTCAGATTATGACAACCCTAACCCCGCACCAGAACTACAAAATGTTTCTCCTTAAGAAAATACAACAGTTCCATCACAACAGGAGATGGGTCTTCTTTTCGGTCCTTTGTACGATGAATTTTTCAATGATGGTACTTCTCGTGTCAACAAGTCCTCTTCTCCCACCGATAATTCTGCTCCACAAGACACACACCCTTCAACGAATATTCACCTTACATCAGAACCATCAACTCCTACAAATGTTCATGCTGAGGAAAACAACGATAATCAAGCAGAATTTACCAATCTTTTCTGTACACCGGTACAATAAAATGCTAAGTCTTCCTCACGTAATATTGGTAATTTAAATCTGCATACCTTCAATCAACCTTAAGATTCCGAATACCGATGGACAAAAGATCACCCATTAACTCAAGTTCGTGGCAATCCATCCAAGCCAATGCAAACAAGACGACAACTTGCAACAGATCCTGAAATGTGTACGTTCGCACTCACCGAGAGTACTGCTGAACCAAAAAATATTAAGGAATCAATGGCTGATTCTGCATGGATAGAAGCAATGCAGGAAGAACTTCATCAGTTTGACAGACTACAAGTCTAGGAACTCATTGACAAACCTTTTGGCAAGAACGTAATCAAGCTAAACTGGTTACGGAAAAACAAAAAGGATGAAGACCAAACCGTAATTCGCAACAAAGCACGACTTGTAGCAAAGGGTTATGCTCAGGAAGAGGGTATTGATTTCGAAGAATCATTTGCTCCAGTTGCTCGCTTGGAGGCTGTCAGGATTTTTGTCGCATATGCTGCACACAAGTCTTTTCCAATTTATCAGATGGACGTGAAAATGGCATTTCTTAATGGTCCATTGAAGGAGGAGGTTTATGTTGCACAACCAAACGGATTCGTTGATCCTGATCATCCAGACAAAGTTTACCATCTAAGGAAAGCTCTATATGGATTAAAACAAGCTCCGAGAGCCTGGTATGATGAACTCTCAAAATTCCTGATTTCCAAAGGTTTTACTAAAGGTATCATTGACCCGACCCTATTCACGATAAAATACGGGGAGGACATTCTACTTGTGCAAATTTACGTTGATGACATTATTTTTGGTTCCACAAACCCTAAATTTTCTAAACGATTTGAAAAATTAATGCACAGTAGATTTGAGATGTCCTTAATGGGGGAAATGAAATTCTTTTTAGGACTTCAGATCCACCAATCCCCACGAGGTATTTTTATCAATCAGGCCAAGTACACCTTAGAGATTCTTAAAAAACATGGTATGGAAAAAGGACAAAGCATTGGTACACCAATGGCTACGAAACCTAAATTAGATGCAGACTTGAGTGGTGAACCCGTAGACCAAACTGACTACCGTAGTAAAATCGGGTCACTCATGTATCTGACATCTAGTAGACCAGACATAGTGCAAGCAGTTTGTTATTGTGCAAGATATCAAGCAAGACCGACTGAAAAACACCTCAAAGAGGTTAAAAGGATCTTTCGATACTTAAGAGGTACCATTAAGTCAAGCAAGACCGACTGAAAACCACCACAAAGAGGTTTAAAAAAGGATCTTTCCGTATACTTATAATATGAACAATTAACATAGTTAAACAGTATCCGAAGAGGAGTACTCCTGGCTTTAGAACTAAACAGAGTTAGTTTTAGATGCCGTCAAGGATCATTCTAAGAGATACAAGGGGTGATCTACAATGGCCATATGCCGGTTGATCGATGATAGTTGAGGTACTACTGGTACATAAACAAACAACATGTGGACATACAAACAACAACGACTATCACCATCGCGAAACGAAAGAAACAAAACACTTCAACAACGGAACTGTGACATTACAATCTCAATACAAAGAACACCCCCCACCCCAAACCAGGGATTTCAACATACTTGGGAAACCACAACCCCCCCTTGACCCCCCCCCCCCCCCCTCTCCCCCCCCCCCCCCAAAATACCCCACCCCCCCGCTCCTCCCCCCCCGCCCAAACCCCATCCCCCCTCCAACTTTCTTCACACTTTACCACTATATATCGCATCGACTAACTACCACACACCCATTAACCAACGCACGATGAGGCCCCTCCCCTGGGACCCCCAGTGAATACCGCCACTCACCGGTCCTCCCGGTCGCAAAAATGTACCACTATCCTCCCCACTTGACCATCAGATGACAAAGACCACCCCCCAAATGTCAACACCCAACCGCTCGTCGATACCTGTCATACAACCAGGCTAAAAACAATAAAACAATCCAAAGTATTTCACACGCCAGTACAACGTTGGTAAGAATAGGAATACACCAAGCTATCAAAATATGGCTTGTTTCACGAAACTCAAACAAATAAAAACAAACACAAAATGAAAATTATAATACAAACCCGTGAGTAGACCACCCACATAGTCCCTACATCAAATACCCCACACGCCCACCACTAACACTACAACACTCCAACCATCAGGATACCAAGCCACACACACCTTGCAAACTCAGTCCGACAAGGAAACAAACTCTCTAACTACCAAAAATCAGCAATTCGCAAATAATCACTACAACTCTCTCTCAATTAATCTAGCTCACAATGTCACGTCCGAAATACTGCAGACACATCAGCTAGTCATCTCGATCATCTCTCGGTCCCCAAATGGAAATGGAATAAACGCCTAAGGAAATTATTATATGTCAAGTTCCACAAATAAACATCCTAACACTTCACCTCAATCAAAACATTCACTAATACTCATTGGTGTGCAACTAATAATACCACAACAAAATCGATAAAAAACACTCTCTCGAGCCATCCATGTGAGGCAATCAAACCATCCTCCAACTGTATAAATTCCTCGACGAAAATGCAAACACTCACCCCACCACAATCCTCCCGCCCATGCACATCAGAATGCAAGAAGCTAAAGAACATACACAGACAATCCAACCTCCCCCTCACCCCCGCACGAAACACCACCCTGATGCATGGCCAAACCAATATAAATGATACTAATTCTACCGTAAAACCCCCTGGAAATACTGAGGAAGCGCGTTGAGAAAATGTCAATAAAAAGCATAAGAAAACACCTGTCCCCCCCCCACTCCCCCCCGCCCCCCCCCCCCCCGCCCCCCCCCTCCCCCCACACGGTTACCCACATACTGGAAGAACTTTCCGTACCAAGCCCGGAGACATCATAGAAACCATACACTGGTAATCTCTCGATTTCATCAAGGGTAATAACAGGTTGAAAAACGGTAATAATTGAATTGTACTTTTCAGATAACTGAAATACCAAATTTATGGCTGATAAGTTACTAAAGCCCCATCCGAAATAGGTTCCAGTATCTGTAAGGCGAATTGGTATGAGATGTTTGACTCCAACAGAACTTGAGTTACTGACAAAAAATCATCTAGAATACACTCCAAAAACATACAACATGAACATAATTTTTGGAAAAAAAAATACATAAATATAAAATTTTCAAAAAGAAAATACAAAAACAAAAAAAAAACAAAATCAAAAAATGTTACAAAAAAAAAAAAACTAAACTACTTCTTCACGACATGATCTCTGGAATCGAAAAACCACACCGCAACCAATCAAACAATGAGGGAAAAACCCCAAGTACCGACCAACTTACTTACGAAGAAGAGAGGCGGGCGACCAGGCAGAAATCAAAAGTATAACCAACATTGATCCCAAAAAACAACAACAAAAAACAAACCAAACATGACAAGAACAAAATCCACCTCCACACCCACACACGCGGGGACCACACCTCATGTCAACCCCACGTCCCCCGCCCTGACCCCTGTCGGTCTAGTGACCCGCAAACCATCGGCATATCCAACTATTTAGAATATACGACATCAAACAAAAAGGAAATACAAAAAGATAAACCAAACAAAAAGACAAATTTTACAAGAAATTCTGCAAACGAATCAAAAATCTTACAAAATTGTGTTGTTCAAACAACACTCCAACCCATCCAATATAGTTTTACAAGACAATTATTCAACATTTGGTGTTATTTTTTAATAATGATCAATGTTAGAGGGGGGGCTTTTCAAACAAAACAATTGTAATAAAATGATTGTTGGATACATCATGAACAAGAACCCTTCTTATGTTTCAACACATTATAAAAGGTCTTAATAACAACGTACGGAATAATAATGACAATAAAATAATAGATTAATTGTTATAAGAGTAATTAGGTGGTTAGCACCAAATTTTCAAGAAATCTTCGATGACAATTAATAATCTATGCAAAATATGAATGCACAACATGCTAACGCCACAATATTAAAATTCATTTTTACAAACTTGAAAGTAACAACTCCTAACATGAATTGTATTCAACCAAATTGACACAACAAGGGGTTCGCCAGAAATCTATAACAAATGAACATCAAAGTCACCTACTCCATAAAAACGGATAAAGAACCCCCCATGGGTATTCAAGACAATAAAAATCACAAAGTTATTTCAAAACCTGAAGTGAATAATAATATACAAAAAGGTACTCCCTTTCACACCCCCAGATCACAAGCCTCCACCACCTATGATCTAAACGTCTTATCAAAGAGTCATTAAACACTACGACAAAGGTATTATAAGGTTAAGATCAAATACCCTACAAAAACATATACACGACGTATTCAGAATACATAAGTTGGTAATTAAATGTATAAGTCCTATGCTCCACCGAAAAACCAGATGGAACTACCCAAGGACCACTCCATTTTAGTAAAAAGCAGTTTCTCTAAAGTAAGGAGATGAATGTGTATACGGTAAGACTGCCGACTAAGATTGAGCTAACACTGGAACAATCACAACAAGGTGTTAGTAATGACGTCTTGGTAAGCATTGAAGGGGTTGAAGAATTAAAAAGAAATGTATGGATAAAGGGTCTAAAGAAAGTAGCCCTCCACACAACTTAGGCAGAAATCGGGTTAATACATATGCTGTCAGAAGCACAATGTTGATTGCTAACATTGAAGACGACATCATGGACTCAGTGATGCAATGCACAACCCTTCCCACCCGGGGGGGGGGTGGGGGGGGGGGGGGGGGGGGGGGGGGGGGGGGGGGGGGGGGGGGGGGGGGGGGCCGCCATTCGGGTATTCTCAAAATAAACTTGTCTCATTGTCACGGGGGGGGGGGGGGGGGGGGCGGAGATACACACGACTTCTATTGACTTTCTCACTCCGAGTTAGTTAATATTGAATAGGTGGCAGTCTGCTCCAGCCTCCGATTACTCAAACCAAAATGCACTAATCGAGTCTAGAGCCAAGAGATCCATTAAATAAATCTCATTAGGACACATTCCATTACTAACACTTGTTGAACACCAATAAGTTCACAAGCTGTTAACAAGAGTCCTACGCATTATCCTTGTGATTGTGCCAGAACATCCGAGTGATACTTATGTACTCACAATGAAGATGGAAATCCTGCTTGAGCCAACATCAAACAAGCTCTTGGTAGGTGACTTGCGAGATTCTATATGAATCAAACTTGTGTCAACTAGAAAGAAACGATGGTGCGATTCAATGTGAATCAAACTTGTTCCAGGAAATGAATTGACGGCTTAATCAGAAAGATAGTAACTATCTGATTCACTCTTACCGTGTTGTCTGCTTTGAGACATTTCGGTAATGAGAACTAGCAAGCATGGTAAATCTAATACATCTGTGTTTGAAGACCCTACGCTTTGAGCTGGAAACCCTGTCAAGGAGATTCTTTGAATCTACCTGATCACAGGTATAGTATTTATACTGTAAAACGGTCCTACGGAACCTGAGGTTAATCTAACCAAATCCGGATGAATGACAAAGCCATATTCGTCTACACGCTTTATTGCTAACTGTTTTATTTTAGGATACATAAAGATGCAAATGGTGATGCCTCATTCCAGCTGGAGTTGGATTCATTACCACATGCTCATGCTCAAACTACAAAGACATACTATAAGCATCAAGATTCAAGAATCATGAAAGCTCAAGAATAAAAGACAAAGACTTCCGCACAAACTCTGATATATAAGATCTTCCTTTAAAGATATCATGCCTATCAAGGGAGATTGTTAGCAAACTTTCAAGATGATGCAAAGTATGAGCATGTTGGTCAAGACACAAGATCGCAAGGTGGCAAAGACGATCAAGACGGAAGGATAAAGATTTAAAAATCTCAGACAAAAAAGACAAAGTTAAAAGACAATGACAAAGGCTAAAGATCAAAGATCACATAGCATAAAGTAACAAGCCTACAACGTAGACAGAGACAAATATCATAAGAGCATATCGACAAAAGCAATCTCATTGATCTCACGAAGGAGTATCACAATGAACTCACTTCGAGGGAGATTGTTAGCCTCAAATAATGAGTCGAATAGGGAAGTTCGTTCATTTAGAATATTAAGTCTTGGTCACTTTAATATGTAACGTTGTAATAGGCTAGAATGGGTAAACGGGCTCATTTAATGTAATCTAACCGGTTACGTGTATCGGGCGAAAGCCCAAGTAAACTCAAGCCCGGCCCGTAGAATAACTAAAGGCATGAAAGCCTTTTAGTTGGATACATATACACCTCACCAAGGAAGGTGAAGTGTTTGGTTCATTTGTAACTCTTTCCTTTTGCAAGTAATCCTCCCATTCCTTTGTTTCTCTCTCTTGTTTCTCTCTCTACCTCTCTCTACAAATCTTCTCATCTCCTAATCTTAATTTCTTGCTCTTAATATGAAGTGAAGTGATTTATTGGTGACCTACAATTTAAAATAAGGAATTTAAAAGAGAAAACCCGTAACTTTTATGTAGATTTATACACATACAAAGATGAGGTCATGAAGTCGACATTAAAAAAATCTGTTGGAGGGATCAAATAGTAGAGACGATAATTCAATGGTGAAGATGGGGAGTAAGGCGGTGGATTAGAGTGGACGTGACAATGAAGTTATGTTAGCTCTCATAGGAAGGAGGTGTGGTAGAGCCGAAGAGGTTAAAACAAGTGGGTTATGTTAGGAGATGAAAAAATAAAATAAAGATGTGTGGGTAAATTTGTGATTTAGGATCCTGGATAGAAACAACCTTCTTTTTAGCACTCTTTTAGAAACAGAATTTACTTTCGCATTAAGAAAAAAAGAAACATTCTTTTTGCTGGTTGCATTAAGAATTTTTTCCATCCAGGAAATTAAGCAAACAAGAAATGCCCCATTTACTTAAGGGCTAGTGTGATATCTTGTTTCTCCTGGAGTGGTATGAAACACCACTGGTTGATATGGACTAACATAATTGGCATTGGTAACAATAGTTGGAGTCCCCATTTCAAGTTTCTGAGCCAAAGGTCGAATGCCTGTAATACCAAAATGTGCCAATATCTCTGGTTGTGATTGAAGCAATGCGGTCATAGTGATGGTAAAAATAATGTTGAATGATTGAATATGTTTAACTAATAAAAAAGAATAAACCTACTCGTGAACCAAAGCACGGACAATAAACCGACAAAGATTTGTGACCCGAAGCACAAATCACTAATAAAGATTTCAACTTGTTAACCAAAGAACAAGTCACCAAAAGAGAACCAGACGGGTTTAGATTTTGTACGATGCTATGGCTTATGGTTTATACGAGGTATTGATGTTAGGGTTTATGTGTGGTGGTTTATACGAGTTAATAGTTTTCACGTGGTGTTGTAGCAACCTTGTTACCAAAGAACATGGAAAAGAGTATAGTGAAAACTTGTTACCAAAGAAATAGTAACGATCTTGATTTAAGCAACTTGTAACCAAGAACAAGAAGAACACATAAACTGTATACCGTTTGTTACCAAAGAACAAACACTAGTAGAAAAAACGTGATTTGTGATTATTAGATTTAGGGTTTGTGGGATCGGTATGGAGGCTGTGATACCATGTAAGTTTATGAATGTCTATGTCCCATTCATCATAGAATCAATACAATATAAAGATTACATAGAGAATTATAGAACCGGGCTTGAGCCCAATACATATACATAATAATAATACTATGGGCTAACATTTTAAGGTTCACGGGAACTTGATGGATGTTTGTCGACTGTCTCTTAGTGTAAATTTTTTGTTAAAAATACTGGTTTCTCTGCCACTTGGACTTTGGTCTAGTGGTAAGTGAGTTCCTCACTAACCAAAAGGTTGTAGGTTCAAGCCTTAGAGGCATGTGAGAAATATACATTTGTGAGATAGAAAAATTGTTGTTCGAAAACAAAATCATGATTTCTATGAAATGAACTTAGTCCCGAAATTTTGTATCACGCAAATACTAATATATGAAAAGAAATGCATGTCTTCTTATAGTTTCAATAAAATCGTAACTTTTAGTTTACTTTTTTTCTTTATACCCGTAAAAAAAATTGTGCACCCGCTAACTTAAAGTCTTGAGTCCACCCTTGCATGTAACACCTTTGGATGGCAGGAAACAATAAAATTATCACAAAATATCTGAGTTAAGTTGGGTATATATGAGTCAAATACTCGCTCTTCCTGGTTAAAAAAAGCATAATCCATCTTTATGTAACATTGCACAACTATCTAATTCACTAGGCTAAATATTGGAGTACATATATTGTACCGTATATATTTTAGTAACATAGATATATATGTTATTTTGTCTAATATACAATGTTTGAGAACATATTTTACGAAGACTTGATGCAAGAACAAAGAGGGACTAATATAAGTCAGATCCTAACAGACTACTCAGATAGTCTAATCTCAAAGTCATGCCTAATTACGTTCATCGAACAACCACATTTATATCATACCATTTAATGTTGATACATTATGCTATATCGTTATCGTTGATGGGTCAATGTTTTTGAATTGAAGTAGCCTAACCATCATGTAGGTAGTTGTCATACAAGACTAAAAGGAAATTGTACAATTGCAAGGCTACATGCATGTACGTACCATGCAATCTCTTGATTGTAATCAAACCCTAAATAACTTTTTTTCAAAGTGAAAGTTATTAGATGATACTTGACTAAACATGTAATCGTCATTATAAATTGTAAATCAATAAAATGTAACACCTTTGGGATTCTATAATCCAACATGGTATCAGAGTTTGAGTTTTAGATCTCGAACCTCGTCGACCAACTTGAGTCGCCGCCTCTAAGCCACCCTGTCAAACTTTAGCCGCGTTCATTATCTCTTCCCGAACAAGGGAAAAAACAAACTTAAAAATCATCACAAAACAATGGACCCTTATTGCTTTGGCAGTCGACTTCGGATACCTAGTAATCAAATATAATTTTTTGATATTTGCTACTGATTTATACCAATTTTTTTTGAAGTTTTTTCTCCGTTTACTTCTAAATGTCTCATCAACAACTTATCATTGCTATAGCGGCCGTGCACGATTCAGTTTAGGTCGGCTTTTTACTAAAACTGAAACCAAACCGAAATATTCGATTCTTATAAAACTAAAACCGAAAGCGTTTGTTTTTTTTTATCATCGATTTTAGTTTTTTTGGTTTTTAACCGTTTATGTTTGAGCGTGGCCAATTTATACCAACAAAATTGTTTTACGTAGAAAATTGGTCATTCCAATTTACTTTTTTTCATCAATATGAGCATACAAATGTATCCCAAGATTTTACAATTACACACATGCAAGTGAACATACACATAATATAACATAATATGATCATTGTCAAGTATTTATATATTTTCAAGTAAATACACATACATGACAAACACACATATAAATGTTAAGATAAATATGTTATAATTCCACTCACAAAATTAATATGAACTTATAAACTTGATTTATTTAGTTATTTATATATATTATATTAACTAAATATTCTTATATGATTAAACCGTTTTGGTTTGGTTTTTATGATTCAGTTTTTTAACGTAAATCAAAATCGAACCGAAGTTTTCAGTTTTTGAAAAAGTAAAATCGAAACATCGGTTTCTAGTTTCGTTCGGTTACTTCGGTTCAGTTGTTTTCAGTTTTCGGGTTTTTTGGTTTTTCTGCTCACCTCTAGCGTTTTTTGTTTTAACATTCAGAAGTTCGTTTAAATTACTATAGTTTCAAAATGTTCACTTAAGTTGCTCAACTTATGAAACGACATTATATTTTGAGGGTACTTAACCTAAAATTATACGTAAACATCAATGAACTTGTAAAAACACGACATTTATTAACATAAATTATCAAAAAATATGCGCTCAAGTTACTCGATTAACACTGAAAATATAGAAGTGAATGTTTCCTAGAGGTTCAGTAACCTATATGAAAACTTTATATCGTTAACAGCTTAAACGGACTTTTTTTTAAACTGTAGTAACTTCTTTATATATTAACCATTTTGAAAATAAACAAAGTTTAAATATGTCTATTAGTTGCATTTGTTAGGCTCATTCAGTGCCTAATGATCTTTCACTTGGATTTGAATACAAAAATCTTAAATGTTAGATAACCTTTAACAATTCAAGCTAACTGAGTGAACAGTCACTCAGTGAGTTGCCTTCAAGAGCTCAGCCTGAGTCTACAAGAAAGACTCTAGCATTCAGTGTGGCGGTTCTCAGTGAATCAAACCTGAGCCGAAGAAGAAGGTGATTGGATCAGTGAGTTTTGGCAATAAACTCACTGAACCCCATACGGTCTCCAACAACTAGAAAACCTTAAAGACAAGAGCCTGAAGAATAGGCGGGATAGTTTGAAATGGATAAATCCAATCTTTTATCCACCTGAAGTCAAACTATCCTGAATATGGTATAAAGACAAGGTCAGTGTCATCATTGACCTTAGAAAGTGTGTTTGTCTCATACTTAGAATAGAATTGTAATAGAGACAAAGCTGTACAATATGTACTAGCATATTAGCATTGGGACATCCACTTATCACCCATGTAAGTATGACCATACCTAAGTAGTATAAATAGATAAGCCTTGTAAAGGAGTAGGTTAAGTTTGTGCATTCAAACTAGTATCTTTCACAAACACCTACTCCTCTAATATATACTAAGTCCCTAAGCAAGCTCAGTTGCTTAGCATAGTAGTCAGCTTTGCATAACACTTTAGGTTTATGCAAAGTTGTTAGTGAGGAGATCACACACACACGCATTATCATTCAATCCCCATTGTAATTCTACATATAATAAGGTATAATTCTTAATAAACATAAAGAATTAAACGTTGAAAATTAGTTTTTTGTTCTTTACTATTTTATCTTTATTACTTGTCAAAACTGATTTTCTATACATTACTATAAGCTATGAGTTAGTTTATCTTAACTAATATAGTTTTGCTCACTAACTCAAAGGGAATAACAAGTGGTATCAGATCAGAAGGTTTATGTTAGCCTCAAAATATTGAGTCGAACAATGGAAGTTCGTTCATTATATTAGGTCTCGGTCACTTAATTAATTATACGTTGTAATAGGCTAGAAGGGTAAACGGGCTCGTAAATGTAAGCTAATATTGTATGTGTATCGGGCTAAAGCCCAAGTCAATCCCGAGCCCGGCCCAAGTAAAAGCCCACACGACCCATGTAGTTGTGTAGGGTATATATACCATTTTCCTCTATGGAAAATGGTGTTGATTCTCATTTGTATTTTTCACATTTGCTTGAATTCAACCAACTCTTTTTCCCTCTCTACATTTCTCTCTCTAACTTCTCTCTAAATTTCTTCCATATTTTATCTCATCTTATTTTCTTGTTTCAATAATGAAGTGAAAGTGATTTTGGGTTCCGACATTTGGTTTCATTTGCCACGGGTGGGTTTAGTTTCCTTTTGATTTCGTTGTGGGTATTTCGGTGTGGTTTCGTCGTTGTTTCGTGCTTGTAGTTCCTTGGCTTCAAAAGCGTCTATTTGTGGTTCTTTTGGTTGCTGTGCAAAACGCAAGAACGGAAAGAAGCAAAGAATCGAGCAACGTACTTGTTTGGACCGAACGAGTGGTGTATGTTTGGACCGAACTAGGTGTCTTTGTTGAACCGAACTAACCAATCGAACTAGAGGACCGAACTAGCTTTCCTTTAGAACCGAACAAGACTATAGAACTAGACAACCGAACCAGCAAACCGAACAAGCATGAACCGAACTAGGTGATTTGCATAAGGACCGATCTTGTCATTTTTTTTACTGTTTTTTCTTGATTTTGTAAAATCCCGCGAAAGATACGATTCTTTTCTCGGTTTAAATCCAAGATTTGTAAAATCCCGTGAACATTAATTGTACTCACTCCACAACAACAATCACTTTACCTGCTTAAGATCCTACCAATCCTTCTCACTTCATAATTCTTCAATCATTCATCATGACAACTCCAATTGCAACTTCCACAACTGACAGTCAAATGCACAACAACATAATGGCAGCAGGTTCAAGGGATCGTCCACCTATGCTTGCAACAGGACGATATGCACAATGGCGATCACGGTTCTTACGATACATTGATACAAGACCAAATGGTGATGCCTTACGGAAGTGCATTCTTCAAGGTCCTTACACTCCAACGATTGTCAAAACACCAGCTGTTCCTGCAACAGAGAATTCTCCAGAAATTCCTGAACAAACATCAGTCGAGACAGTTACAAATATGACTCCTGAGAACAGAGCTCATTTTGAATCTGAAAAAGAAGCGATTCATTTGATATTGACTGGAATTGGAGATGAAATATACTCAACTGTTGATGCATGTCAGACTGCTCAAGAAATGTGGGAAGCCATCGAAAGGTTACAACAAGGTGAATCACTCAATATTCAAGATGTCAAGACAAACTTATTTTGGGAGTTTGGTCAATTCACCTCTCACGATGGAGAAACAATTGAGTCTTACTACACAAGATTCTACAAAATGATGAATGAAATGATCAGAAACAATTTGACAGTTGCAACGATGCAAGTCAATGTTCAATTTCTTCAACAACTTCAACCAGAATGGTCAAGATTTGTCACGATTGTGAAGCAACAACACAAGTTGGATGAAGTTTCATATCATAAGCTCTTTGACATTCTGAAACAATACCAAAAGGAAGTTAATGAACTCCGTGCTGAAAGAATGGCCAAGAATGCTAACCCATTAGCACTTGTTGCTACTGCTCAAACAATGCAAGATCCTTATTATCAAACACCAAAACATCACAAATCATATGCACCAACATCCAAAGCTTCACTTCCAACCAGATCTCATGCAGCTACAAGATACAAAGGCAAAGAGATAGCCAAACCAATCACACCTCCATCTGAGTCAGCTTCTGAAGAAGACAGTGATCCTGAACAAGCTCAGAAGGACAAAGATATGCAGAAGAATTTGGCTCTCATTGCAAAGTACTTCAAGAAACTCTACAAACCTACCAACAACAACCTCAGAACTTCCTCAAACACCAGAAACAAGAATGTGGATACTAATCCAAGATACAAGACTGACAATCAGACTGGACAGTTTGGGAATCAGAGGGCAGTAAATGTTGTTGGGGCTAGGGAAACTGTAGGTGGTCCAGTAGTGCAACACTGTCTGGGATACAGTGTTTTAATACTGACAAGGAATTTGGTCATATGCTAAGGAATGCTGGAAAGCCATAATGGGTTAAAGACTCCACATCATCACAAGGAAAGATTGTTGCTGTGTAAAAGCTGAGAAAGGTGTTCAACTCAAGCAGAGTCATCTGACTGGCTAGCAGACACGGATGAAGAGGATTGATGAATAAGAGTTTGGAAGCACATTACAGTACATGGCAAAGATTCAGGAGGTTCCTAATGCAAACTCAGGCACATACGATGAGCCATTGGAAACAGGTACAATACATAGGGTCCGATATTGTGTTAGCCATATGACATACAACTTTTACCAATCTGAATCCATTAGTAATACATGTGAAGTGGGAAAACGGTTGATAGTAATGTCACTCCTAACTCACGGTTATGTGTGATAATGATATCAGGATGGACCAAATTGAAGTAGGTTAAGTGTGAGATGAGCATGGTTGCACTTACTAAATGTAATTGCAATATTTAATAGTTGATGTCGATGAAAAAATAATTAGATTCCAAATGCAATTACAGAAGCAAATGCAAATTGACTCAGAGGTTAATTGAGTTGAAAAATCTATTCTTCGCGGAAACTTGTTAGAACTCTAGGAGAATCTAATAGTATTCGAGATAGTTGCACTTCAAAATAAACAGACTGAGTTTGAGAGGTTCAAGTCCTTTAATGATCGTACAGTTGACTATGACAAACTTGAACGAATGTTAAATGAAACTCTAGGACTCAAAAAGAAATTGACATAAAAGAAAGTTTAAAAGTTAAAGCCTATGAAATTTCAGTTGTCAAAGAGAAACATGATGAGTTAGTCAAACAGAGTCTTTTAACCAAGTCACATTACGAAGGTCTTGTCAAGGAGAAAACAAAGGTAATAACGGATTTGAAGCTTAAGGAAGAAAAAGATATTGACAAAATGATTTCAATGGAAAACACTGTTTAAAGTTTTTGAAAATTTTGGGGGGAAATTGTTTACAAACGGCTAGTCAATCAATCAAACCATTCATATGTTAGCTCCCAAATTGCCCCTACATTTAATGGAAGACCTACCTTTGCCAATCTAAGGTACCTCAAAAAGGCTCAAAATGAGATACCATGTTTGTATGCGATCCCACATGACCAATCTGATCCTGCAAACAGACTCGTCCCCGATCGGGAAGAGACTCTGACTCTTGATAACGAGAGTCGATCAAAATTAAATAAAGACTTAGTGAAACCTTTTGACTACACAAAGTTAAATAGTCTTTATGAAATTTTTAAACCGACTCAACATTATGAAATTCAGTTCGCACAGGCAAATGAAATAAAAGAAATGTGGAAAAAATCATTTGTTGCAAACAAAACCAAATATTTCAAAACATTGATTTATTACCAGTGGTCTAAATCATAAGCAAAAGTGCGACCGCATATAATGTCATGACCGAATAACATAATCATCTGAAAGAAATTGTTCGATCAAGCATGGGTAAAACATTCAAACGACTTCTTCATCTTCGTAACACAATGCGCAAGATTTGGAATCCTAGTTAAGCATGTTTGATTCCCTTGCCTTAAGGACCCAGAATGAGAATGATAGTTTCAACCATTTGTACAAGCACTTAAGCAAGGAAATGCATGAGATTTAAGTACGTTGAATCTTTGAAGATGAACTTTGATGAAACTTGAAATTGATAAGGCAGCATTTTCCAAACATTGTTATGATATGCTTTTGCAAGAATGTGTTTGATGTTCTAAGATGTTATGTGTTCTTATTTTGCAAAATCTTTTCCCCCTCCATCTGAATTTAGATGAGATCACTGAATTACAATGCTTATATCTTTTAACGTCAGGGAATGTGCTTGTCTTGCACAAAAGCTTTCTGAACAACTATCTGTAAGTTAACAGAGATGTACACTGAGCTTATATGGAGTTCTTGCTAAATTAGTAAAACACTCAATTTCTCTTGAAAATCGCTTTAAAGATGTCTAAGAACAATGAAAAAATGACACAGTTTGCAAAGAAAAGGCGTCATATGTATTACGAAGGAATCTGTGAACAAAATTTTGTAAATACAGATTTGAAGCTCACTACAAGACAAGAAATTGTAATAAGTGAGTTAAAGTAACTCATTGAAAAAATGCAAAGGAAAATCTGTTGACACTTGTTTGATAAATCATTGTTGTATCGAAACCAATATGTATATAAGAAATAAAAAAAATTTTATTTAAAATTTTTTTTATCTTTTTTACTCAAAGGATTCCAAAATCCATTCAGTTTTAGAAAACCGACTCCTTTTTCAGACCTCTTGAGAGAAAATATTTTGCAAAGAAAAAGTCGGTTTTAAAAACTAATTGATAAACCATCTGTTGTTCGACAACCAAATGCTCAAAGGATTCCAAAACCATTAGTTTTAGGAAAACCGGATCTTTTTTCAGACTCTCTTGAGAGAAAAAATTTTGCAAAGAAAAAGTTCATTTTCAAAAACTAATGAGTCAGATGGTTTATCAAAACCAGTCACTCCACAGAATTTGCCTCAAACAGCAACTCAAGCTGTAAGTAACACAAATGTGATTAAACCAGGCATGTATCGAATTGAAAGTAGAACAACACAAACTAGAGCACCACAGTTGACTTAGACTTCTAGGAATACTAATCCTCGCGTGTGTTTACATCTACAGGAATAGCTCACGGAACTAATGTTAGCAGACCACAGCCTAGGAGCAATCAAATGAAAGATAAGGTCCTGCCAAACACTAGTCAATTGAAGTTTAAGAAGACTGAAGTAGAAGACCACCCTAGGATTTCTAGTATTTCTAATCAAACAAAGTCTGTAACTGCATGTAATGACAGTTTAAATTCCAGAACTTCGAATGTTAATGCTGTTTGTGCTACTTGTGGAAGATGTGTGTTTAATTCGAATCATGATGCTTGTGTTTCTAAGTTTTTGAATGACGTGAATGCTAGAACTAAGAAGCCTAATGTAGTGCCTATTAGTACTAGAAAACCCAAAAGTCAAGCGAACAAATCTGTTGCAACACCCCATAAGAAAACAGCTGCATCAGAATCCACTACCACAAATTCTAAGAGTTACTATAGGATGCTATATAAGAAAACTAGTAAGGCGTGGAAATGGTGGATAACACAACAATGCCCATCAGCATATAAATGGGTTCCTAAGACAAAAAGGAAATGGGTACCTAAAGTTTGGAATGAAAGTATGAATAAGAAAGTTAGTTTTGTCATAGATAATGTATCTAGGATAACTAATGTCTTAAAATTCACAAACACTTTAGGATCCAATTTGTCATGTATTTCATCGTCTTCTAATTCTCTTGCAGATTATACAACTCATCCTATTCATTGTTGACTCGGGATGCACAAAGCACATGACGGGCAATCTATCTCTGCTGTGCAATTTTGTTGAAAATATTTGGGTACCGTTTGTTTTGGCAATGATCAATTTGCTTTAATTCTTGGTTATGAAGATTTGGTTTAAGGAAATATTATGATCAACAGGGTTTAATACGTCGAAGGTTTCAATCACAATCTTTTCTCGGTTGGTTAATTCTGTGATGCGGATTAGGAGGTTGCATTTCGGAAATCTACGTGTTTTGTTAAAGATCTTCAGGGAAACGGCTTACTAACCGGTAATCGTATAACTGATATCTATACAATTTCTCTTCAAGAAACAACTTCATCAACTCCAATCTGTCTCATGGCTAAAGCATCACCAACTCAAGCATGGTTATGGCATCAAAGACTTTCTCATCTCAACTTCGACTACATCAACATGCTTTCCAAGAAAGATGTTGTGATTGGTTTACCAAAACTAAAGTACGTCAAGAATCAACTATTTTCCTCTTGTGAAGTGAGTAAAGCAAAACGAAGTTCATTCAAGTCAAAGACTGTTCCAAGTTCAAAAGGACGATTAAATTTGCTTCATATGGACTTATGTGGTCCAATGCGGGTTGCTAGCATAAATGGGAAGAAATATATTTTGGACACTTAATGCATTCTTTAAAGAAGAAGGAATTGAGCATCAAACTTCTACACCTCGAACACTTGAACAGAACGGCATTGTTAAAAGACGAAAACACACTCTCATTGAGGCTGCTCAAATGATGCTTTCGGCTTCTAAATTTCCTTTATTCTTTTGGGCTGAAGAAATTGCAACCGCATGCTATACTCAAAACAGATCCATCATTATCCCATCACATGAAAAAATGGCATATCACATCATTAATGACAGAAAACCTTTAATTAAACACCTTCACATCTTTCGTTGTACGTGTTACCTAACCAGAGATGGTGAAAACTTGGATAAGATAAAAGAAAAAGGGGATACATGCATTTTGGTGGGATACTCCACTCAGTCAAAGGGATATCATGTCTACAACAAGAGAACAAGATTGATAATTTAATCAATACATCTCAGATTTGATGAGATCAAAGAGATGTCTGAGACGTCTGTTGCTAATGACACTTCAGGCCCCGTTCCCTAATGACAAAAGGCGTCAGATTATGACAACCCTGACCCCGTACCAGAACTACAAAATGTTTCTCCTTCAGCAGATACAACAGTTCCATCACAACAGGAGTTGGATCTTCTTTTTGGTCCTTTGTACGATGAATTTTTCAAGGATGGTACTTCTCGTGTCAATAAGTCTTCTTCTCCCAACGATAATTCTACTTAACAAGACACACCTCCAACAACGAATATTCACCCTACATCAGAACCATCAACTCCTATAAATGTTCATGCTGAGAAAAACAATGATAATCAAGCATAATTTACCAATCCTTTCTATACACCGGTTCAAGAAGTTGCTGAGTCTTCCTCACGCAATATTGGTAATTTAAATGTGCATACCTTCAATCAACCTCAAGATTCAGAATACCGATAGACAAAAGATCACCCATTAACTCAAGTTCATAGAAATCCATCCAAGTCAGTGCAAACAAGACGTTAACTTGCAACAGATCCTGAAATGTGTATGCTCGCACTCATCGTGAGTATTGTTGAACCGAAAAACATTAAGGACGCAATGGCTAATTCTGCATGGATAGAAGTAATTCAGGAAGAACTTCATCAGTTTGACAGACTACAAGTCTGGGAACTCATTGACAAACCTTTTGGCAAGAACGTAATCAAGCTAAAGTGGTTATGGAAAAACAAAAAGGATGAAGACCAAACTGTAATTCGCAACAAAGCACGACTTGTAGCAAAGGGTTATGCTCAGGAAGAGGGTATTGATTTCGAAGAATCATTTGCTCCAGTTGCTCGCTTGGAGGCTGTCAGGATTTTTGTCGCATATGCTGCACACAAGTCTTTTCCAATTTATCAGATGGACGTGAAAACGGCATTTCTTAATGGTCCATTGAAAAAGGAGGTATATGTTGCACAGCCAGACGGATTCGTTGATCCTGATCATCCAGAAAAAGTTTACCGTCTAAGGAAAGCTCTATATGGATTAAAACAAGCTCTGAGAGCCTGGTATGATGAACTCTCAAAATTCCTGATTTCCAAAGGTTTTACTAAAGGTATCATTGACCCGACACTATTTACGATAAAATACGGGGAGGACATTCTACTTGTGCAAATTTACGTTGATGACATTATTTTTGGTTCCACAAACCCTAAATTTTCTAAACGATTTGAAAAATTAATGCACAGTAGATTTGAGATGTCCTTAATGGGGGAAATGAAATTCTTTTTAGGACTTCAGATCCACCAATCCCCACGCGGTATTTTTATCAATCAGGCCAAATATACTTTAGAGATTCTTAAAAAACATGGTATGGAAAAAGGACAAAGCATTGGTACACCAATGGCTACGAAACCTAAATTAGATGCAGACTTGAGTGGTGAACCCGTAGACCAAACTGACTACCGTAGCAAAATCGGGTCACTCATGTATCTGACATCTAGTAGACCAGACATAGTGCAAGCTGTATGTTATTGTGCAAGATATCAAGCAAGACCGACTGAAAAACACCTCAAAGAGGTTAAAAGGATCTTTCGATACTTAAGAGGTACCATTAACATGGGACTCTGGTATCCGAAGGGTTCTGGCTTTGAACTAACAGCTTTTTCAGATGCCGATCATGCCGGTTGCGTTGATACTCGCAAAAGCACTTCTGGAGGAATACAGTTCCTAGGTGATAAGGGTTACAACCTTAAAGCTATCACAATATCTTTCTGAATGTATTCGTCTAAGTGTAAAGAAGTATATCTATCTAAAACTAGAATCTCTGATAAATGCTTAATTGTATATAATAAAAACCCGGGATTTTGCCAAGTAAAAGCCAAAATAATGCCAAAAGAATAGAAAAATGTGTGCTTTTGTGTTAAATGTGCAGGAAAGGATAAAAAGGACAAAAAGAAGCAAAAACAGTCAAAAACCGACAAGGAACGAAAGAGACAAGAAAAAGAGTGAAGAAACAGCCAAAGATCAAAGCCGGATCAGCCCGACACAGCAAGAAAGGAATTCAAAGCCCAAAATGAAGTCAAAGGACCAAGAATGACAGTTTCAAAGTCAAAGGCTTATTTAAAAGTTTTAAAGTCAAAGACTAAAGTTGCTAAAGAGAGAAAGTTGACTTTTAAAAGGGAAAAAGGAAATAACAAGTTCAAGGACTAAAGCTGTTAACATTCAAAGTTCTTTTTACACTACTCTAGAGCAAATCAAACGCAGGGACCAAGGTTGCCATTACTTCAAACTTTCAAACAGACAAAGCGCGTTTTTATAACAACCTAACAAACCAAACCGATTTTGCCAGCGCCAATTACTTCACCACAAAACCCAAATCACCAAATCCACACCCCCGCTCCCTTTCTCTTCTCTACCCTGTTATAAATCCCTCTCCCACCTCACCTAGTCCACATGGCATCATTTAATTGGCCAGGACACCTCACTCTTCTCATCAAACGGCTAGAATTAGTCTAAAAATGATCAACGGCCAAGATTGAATGGATGAATCTAGAATCCCTCACCTCTCTTTTTCATTCCTCTATAAATAGCAGCATAGGGCTCATTTTTCCAGTAGTTGTTTTTGTTTTTAATTTTCACTTTGTATTTCCTTCAATTTTAAGCATTTTTCTTTCAAGTTTAAGCAATACGATTTAAGCTCTTGTACCTTCTCTCTTTAATCTTGTACTTCACAATTCTAGTAATATCATTCAGTTTACAAGTTTCCTGTGATCTTTTATTTCAATTTGAAGTCGATTTTCATCAAATAAGCTCAAAATAAGCTCATCTGAGCTTATTGCTTTTCATAAGCTCAACTTTAGTTCAAATTCTGTTTTTAGCAATTCATTTAGTTGTTTTCATCAATTTACATCCAAGTAATGATCCATTAAGGCATTGGTATTCAAATTTGGAAGCAACAAGGTAAATAAGCTAAACTAGCTTATTGAGCTTAAAGCTCGGGTTTAGAGGCAAGGTGCCATTTAGGAACACTTAAGCTTCTTCACTTGGATAGCTTAAGTGTGAAACTTCTTCAACCACAAGTTAACTTGCTATATTTCATTAAGCCAATTCAAAAGCTTATTTCAAATTGCTATTTCCTTTAAATTCTTATTTAATCCTTTTATCATTTAGCTTAATTAGCCTAAGGTGTTTAGTTTTAAAGCTGTTCTAGTTATATATCAATTCTAAGTTTCATTCTTTAAATTTAGTCAAAAAAAGTTTAGTATATATCCTATAGAGAGTACTAGTTAAATTTCACCTAAGTAAGCTAGTACTATACGCTTAAATAGCTTTATTAGGACAAATTTAGTAGGAGTGGATAAAAAGTTTTTGAAGTTTTAGGTTTGAATAAGATTTTTGAGTTCATTTAATGTTAACAGCTTATCATAAAGGAGTGTTTGGATAGAAGCTTGTTTGACTCTTAAAGTCAAAAGTATCCTGTTAAATTCTTTCATACAGCTGAATAAGGGACATATAACAAAGTGTTAGATAGTTTTTAGATTAGCCTTTTAGAATATAAAATTCAAGAGGTTAAAATTATGATTTGTGGCACCAGGGCACTTTAAGATAGCAAGTTATTTTATATGCTTTAAGCAACTTATAAGCTTTTAGACTTCAACATTGGTTCAAGGTAGATTTTTAGGTACATTAACATTTAGAAGGTTAAGAAGTTTCTACTTAAGAAATTTGTCTCAACTAATCATTTGAATTGCCAAATGCACAGCAACTCTTAGGACAGAGCTTGTCAAAAGCTCATTTCATTTTTAGATTGAACTGCCCATTTTAAGATCATTTTTTTCTTGATAAAATTGTTAAAACTTAGCTAATGTCTGTTTAGTTATCTTTAGTATACATCTTATTCTACAAGTAGCTCTTTTTGCTTTTCATTTTCATCAAGTAATAAGCTTGGAAAAAGCTAAAATCTAAAAAGCTCTCAAAACCACAAGTTTCTGTGACAGAATCTAAGTAGCTTGTTTTTTTAGCTTATTCTGTGGTTAAAAGTGTAAAGTGCTTTTGTTAAAGTTGTAGATAATAAGCTGTTTAACAAGTTTGTAGTTTTAAGTTTTTGCTGAATCTCAATTTTCAATAAGCCAAAAATAAGCAAATACGTAGGGTCTATTTCGTACTTTTCTCAAAGTCTAGGGGCACCCGTTTCTACTAAAGTGTAAATTCCTAGAAGTTAGCCCGCCTACCCTCTACTTTCTTTTCTTACATTTCCTACCCTGTCTTTCTTATAATAATAAAATAGTTTTATATTTTAGATTTTAGTTTTAAGAAATTAGGTTAAAAGTTTTAATAAATCAAATTAGTGTTTAATTGTTTGATAAAAATTAGGGCTTTTCTATCCATTTGATTTCTGCACCATTTTAGCATCTTAAAACCATTTTTCTATATTTTTCTTATTTGATTTGTATTTTCTAGGAATTAAAATAGACTTTAGTGAATTACTTTTTCTTAAAAAAATCATAAAAAATAGAAAAATAGTTGAAAAATTAAAATTCTTTTTGGGATAATTTTCTTTTTAAATCTAGTATTTTTGAAAAATAAAAGAAAAATTTTAGTGTTAATTTTTAGAAAAAGTTTATTTTTGATTAATTCATTAAACTTTAGAAATTCATAAAAAATTCAAAAATAGTTAAAAAATTCCAATTCTTTTTCCTAAAATTTTCATTTTAAATTTGTGATTTTTAAGTATAAAATTTGTTAAAAGTTGTGCCTTAGATTTTAAATTTTAGTTTTAGCTCGCATTAATACGTTTTGTGCATTTAAATTTCAAGCTAGTTAATTGTTCTTAATTCATGCTTTTATATTTGTAGTTTAATCAAAGTTCAAAAAATCTTTTATCATTCTTAACTCGAATCCGAATTATTCCTAAATTCTCAATTCACGATTTCGTTGGGACACGGGGTGGTTAGTATAGCTAGGAGACCCATACACGACCCGAGGAAAAGTACTTCCCGGATAAAAATATACAAATTGTGTTTTCTTTAGTGAGATTTTTACCTTATATTTCTCTTGGTTGAGAAGTATTTTGGAAAGAATTCTTACGGGATTAATACTATACGTATATAAATTTGCTTCAACCAAATTTTGGCGCCGCTGCCGGGGAATTCGTGAACGATTGTTGAAGAATATTCGTTGAAGTAGAGTTTCGAAGATCCTTCCTTTGGAAGTTATTTTGCTATTTTTGTATAAAAATATAAAAAGTTCATTAATTCGATTCCTATCGAATTAAGTAAAAAAAATATAATAAACATTTGGATACTAGCTATCCATCTTAAACCATTCCAATAAACAACAAAACAAATCGTGAAATACTTGCGAGGTACGACGGACCTTTAAGTTTACAAACTATAAGGTGAGTTTAAGGAAAAGTGATAGCTACTCTCTAAGTAGTCATTGCGGCTCGCTAAGCTTTTCCGCTCACTTGTGCGTACTCTTGGAGACTTATCGTGAAGCTTGTAATAAACGATTACCAAAAAAATATTTTTGTTTTCCTTCTTAATAAATACTAAAAAATTAATTTTCCCCAAAACAAATCTTCTCAATCTCAAATTCTTTTATGAATTATTCGGAAAAGCTAAAAATATTCTTCTTATTCCTCCTATTTGTTTAATTCTCATCTTCCTTATCCTCGATAATGTTTAATTCTTATGGCGCCTAATCGTTCAAAATCCTTTTATGCAATCAAAGAATGTTCAACTTGTGGAAGTTGGTACACTAAAGAGTGTTGTTCAATAGGAAATCTTAATGATCAGATCATAGTTCCCGAGCCCGACTCTTCTGTGCATTGTGCGGTGTGTGGAACCCCGGTCGATGGTCCGTATTGTCATGGATGTACTCTTATACGTATGAAATTCGAAAAAGATTTGTTTGCATATTGTGTTGATAATGGAGTTTTCCAAAACTTTCAAGATACTTCCGAGTCATCCAATGACAATACCAACGTTGTTAATGCTCCTCGAGAGCCAAGCGTTGTTGATCAAGACCCCGGTGTGAATATTTCACAAGATCCTCCACAAATCGACCATAATTGTTGTTATGAGTGCGGTGATTCATTAAATGGGATTTTTTGTCAAAAATGCATTTGTGGATCTTGTGGAAAAGGTGCTCATTTCGGTTACAACTGTCCACCAAAAGACCCCATCATTTCTGAGCCGGAACCGTGCTATAATCGAAATTTTGATTGTTTCCCACATGATTCACAAACTCTTCCACAACAATATTTTTGTTGTGAAAACTGTGGGGGTCCTCATGAGACTTACCAATGTCAGCCGATGAACCAAGAGTATTTTTATTCTCATTCTTCCGGTTTCGACCAATTTCAACCCCCACAGTTTTCCGATGTTTATCAGACTCCTCCGGTAGCAAGTATGGAAATGCTACATGCTCAAACGGATCTTATAGAATCTATGCAAAACTTCTTGAAGAAGTATGATCACATACCTCATAATGAAAAGAGCATCAAGTTATTGCTTGCGGAGGAGAAATTTTTGAAAATCAAACAAGTTGTGGAAGAGGAGCAAACTCAACCTGAGTTTTTGCGAGTATTGTTGCAAAGTCTTCTTGAGGATTTACAAATTCTTAATGAAATCCAACCACTTAAGCAAGAAATTTCTAATCAAATTCAGAAAGATCAAGAAGAGAAGAGTACTGTGGAACTGCGTGCTGAGGGGAGGCTTCAAAAAGCTAATCAAGCTTTAAATGAAAGTCAATCTTCTCAAGAAATGAGAATCCAAGATTTGGAGATTCAGAAGCAGCAGTGTTTAGAAGAAATGAAAGAATGGATAAATGAGTTAGGAATAAGAGAATATCAAAAGGAGGAAATCGATATTGATTATAGGAGAAAATGTGAAGATAAGATTTATGAGCTTAAGGATAAATTCAATGGTCTAAGCATTGAAATTCGGAAAATCACACAAGAAGCAAAAGAACTTAGAGAATCTGAAGCTAGAGCTCGAAGTACGTTCACCATTCCCGTTTCGACAACAACGTGAGCCTAAGGATTCACTCATAATGGGAGACGAGCATATCAACACTACTCCGGAAACGGAGACGAATAGTGTTGAGACCCTAGTTTCAAACCCAAGTGAGTCCGATGACTTTAGTTTGGGAGAGTGTGATTTGTTTGACATCGATGATTCCTATTACGAGAAGTCCACGAGTAGACTTGCTAATCTTGCTCCACTTTCTCCGGAAATCGTTGAAGCTTGTGTCGATGACGATGATACCGACGACGATGACGATTATTAAATTCCCCAAACTAAAGGATTGCCGTGTCCTCACGCAATGTTATGAAGTGTACACTTTGTAAACTAAGAAGTTTCCAAAATGCCCTTGTTTAGAACCTTTTATGAATTACCTTTTAAAACAACTTTCACTTTTCTCATCATTTATTCTCATGGAAACACGTTAATGGCAATCATTGCAAGTTTGCAACTTTTAGGCTCATCGAAATAGGCTACTCCCGATTAATAGAGCACAAAAGAGGAAAATTCGTCATCCTTGACTTTTCTCTAGACTAAACAAAAGTAATAAAAAAGTTCATGTTAATATAAAGTCCAAATGATTAAGGTCTTAGATAATATCTTGTGAACTATCACTCCCGGGAATAAATTAATGATTAAGATGTGTGCACTCTTTTTAACTCAACCATAGATCAATTTATCTTCATAGTTGAAATTCATCTAAGCTTTACAAAAAATGCCTTGTTGAGCTCAAATGTTAATAACATAGATAAAATCTCGACTCAAGCTAAATGAGATTCAGAAACAAAATCTTCATAAATTGATTTAAGAAAATGAAAATTTAACCTTCCCTTTTTTATTTGCATGTACTATAATTATTTTTTTATTGAATAGAATGTTGTTCTTTAGTTCGAACACCTACTTAGGCCTTTCTCCCATAATAGAATATGCACAACAACCGGTGTTCCTAGTTCGAACCCCCACTCCGCCTGCTAAAGTTTTGGGGTTATCGCGACAACACCTTTTCCTACAAAGTGCCTAGAATCTAAAGTTCCTTAGTTGCAATCATCACCTGGCCTCGCTCCCTTGTGATGAATGCCTACGAAACATGATCTTGTAATAGTTTTAATCCTTAGTTGCGACCCATCGAGTCTTTCTCTCAACATGGATACGCCAACGATTAAACAACTACATATAGCTTTGTTATTCTATTTTTTCGAATGCTTCATTGCACGAAAATAATGCTTTTGCATAGAGAATGCTTCCTTGCGCCATTCTTTTTAAAATATATCTTTTTGATGATGGAAAAATTTCTTTTTAGGAAAGCCACTTATAAATTTGAAACCAAAAATCTTACTTAAATTATTTAAAATGAATTCTTTATTCAAAATGTATGACTTTTTATAAGTCATTGGGTTGACTTAGCTGAATTAAAAAGAGCACGTATGATTATGTGTGCTAAGCGCCTTATGGAGTAAAAGACAACAATCATTTCATATAAGTTTAGGTTTTCCAAATAAAACCATGCTTAAACAAATACATTATATTTAACTACAATCATTTCTTGTTTTCACATTTTAACAATCCAAAGCAATAGGATTTGTGAAAGCTTGGCCCCACAAAGGTAGGACTATAGAAACTAGCTAGGCTTTTTCACCGGGTCAAGTCAAAAATTAACTCCTATTTCTCAAACGGACTACCAAAAAGTTGGTGTTTTTTTCTCAAACTAAGTTCTTTTGAGCTTTTCGTTATAAGCAAAATTTAAATTTCCACTTATTTTCTCAAAAAGGTAATTCAAAAGATTCAAACAAGGTTGCGTGAAGTGCAAGTCAATATCGAAGATATCCTTCCCCAAACTAAAATGAAACTTTGTCCTCAAAGTTTAAAAATAAGGGTCAAAAGGAATCTTTAACAAAAATTCTAAGGTCTTGCCAAAAGAATAGATGTTAGTTCGATAAAGAACAAGGATAAGAGATTTCCCAATTTATGAAGAGAAGATTGGAGACCATCGATGGAAATTGTAGGAATTGCTTTGTCCTTCCACAATATTGAACCATGAAGCTTCCAAAATCCGGAAAACCTAGACAAAAATCACAAACAACCAACAAGAGACGAAAAAGAACAAGCTTCCTCTCTTTTTTACATTGTTAGCTCAAAAACATCTCTAAAACGGCTTAGTTTTTGTTAACCGAGTACAAGCTATACTCGCCCCCGAATTAATTTGTCCTTGGGGAAGCAAAGAAAATAGAAAATAACATGAAAAGAAATAAAAGGATAAGCATGGGGTGCCTCCCACGAAGCGCTTGTTTATTATAGAGTCCCCTTCGCTTGACTCTTTCCCCAAACTAGGTCATTATGGTGGGTAATAGCAATGGTGAAGAAAATCTAAGAGGTGAAAACCTCCCCAAACTAAGGATGAAAGATATACCGTAGCATTTTTGATTCCGGGTTCAAAAAACTTTTTAGAAAAGATTTTCAAGAGAGAAAATGTGAACCCGAAAAATGCTTTGGTAACATGAAAGTCCATTAAGGGTGGGTGGAGTGGGTCAAAAACATCAAGAGTCAAAAGAGCTTTAGATGGAGCTAACTCTTTTGAACTCTTGTCCTTAAAAGCATCCTTGTCAAAAATACCCGGATTAAAAACTTTATCTTCACTCCCCGTGGAGTAAGATACGGGTAAAACCTCAGGATAGGTGACAAATGGTAAAAATGATCGGGTAGTAAATGTGAAGGAATCTTCCTCTTCATCTAAAACAACATTTTCACCTATACCCGGGTAAGAAAGTTCACTTGTGTTAATTTCATCAAAAACATTAACCTCAGCCATCACGGGCTCATCATCAAAAGTAAATGACTCGTACTCGGGAAGAATCATCGAGTCATCAAGGGGTAAATCATCAATAGAAGTAGTGTCCTCCCCTGAATCACGGTCACTCTCGATACCCCGTGTTATCGAGTTATCCGAAAAACTAAGCACATCCGCCTCCTCTAAAGGCAAATCAATATCCACATCGGGGATAGTAAAGTAGGGGCCAAATTGTAGGAGGAATCGGAATAGGAGGCCGAGAGAGACTAAAAGGTTCATCTTTTCAATTAAAAGAAACTTTCGACTAATTTCTCCCGAAGAGAAATGTCCAACGATCTTAGAAAATATCAAAATCAATCTCTCTCCGTCCTCCTCAAATTTCAAAACACAATCATAAAAATCGTCATCACACTTAGAGTGAGAACAGAAGGAAAAGTGTATTATGAAAGAACCAAATGAACAACCACCAACCCTCTTTAAGGTGTGGAGAGGGTTATTTACACATGTACTAGGGCCGGTCAGCATAAGGGAGTCTTATGTTGCACCGGTTAGCTTGGTAAGTTTCCAAATATTACGCTACGGCTATTCTATGATATATTGGTAGTGACCGAGTCCTTTTTCAATTTCTAACAATCTCCCTGATGACGTACCCTCCTATCCGGTTCGAAGGCCTCCCCTTCGAAGCCCGAATGGGATCTTCTTCTAATTACAACCAATAACCTTCGAATAGTTTTGAGTGGCATAAAACCATCTTCGGGATGGTTACCAGTATGGGAATCCACCACGTGAAGCCCTACACCCTTCGCGGTGGGCCTTCGATGAAACTAAAGCAAAGGTTAGACATTCAAACCCACGTTCTCCATCTCCATCAAGGTATTCCCGCCAAAATAGAGATCGTGATACACAACCCCATGAATCACCTCTTAAATCGTGGGACACCCCCACGATCACTGGTCTTTGTGCTAAGCCTTGTCCCATCTTATTTTTACACCTATAAATATATGGTAAGGGCTCCAAGTATGGCTAGAACTCTTTAAACACTTACTTATGCTATCATACTTTACCAAATACAAATCACATACTTACTCTCACACCAATGGTGATTCGTAGGGACACCCCATGTGCTTCATTTAACATAGTGTTTTCATTTGTGTTGACACAGGTTATTTCAAGGCTTGGCAACTCAACCATCACCAAAGGAACTCTTTGATCTCATCGAAGCCTGATCGTACCCATATTTGCACAATCAGTGGCGCCATCCGTGGGACCGCAACAATTAGTCTTGTTCAAACCAAGCCTAGTAACTGTCAAAATAACTCACCTTCTTTTCTGACATGACAAGCGGGAGAGAAATTACACCATTACCGGGTTTCTCGGCAATACCAATAACTACCACCATGTTTGCCACCACCACTCCTGAAAACACGCCCATGGCTTATCATGCTTCCACCTTAGCTAATCCCAATCCCGTGATTAGCCTGACTTTCGTCGAAGCCAATTATGAAGCCCTTGAGTCTCTCTTAAGGTACCGGCGTAGGCAGATACATAATAATGATCTCTGAACCAAACTAGAGTACTTCAGCGAAGATTACGATGAAGAACGAGAGATGGAGCCAAGACCTGAGCCTACCAGAGCTGCCACCCTACCTCTTCGAGTAACATCTCCCAGGGTCAGTAGACGAGGGGAAAGAGCAGTGGGGTTCGAAGGAGCTTAGAGTAGAGGGAAAAGCAGGTTTGAAAGGAATACTGAAGGGGGGAACGCCTTTAGAAGAAACACCCAGAGGAAATGGAGGTCAGAGTGTAAATCTCCCTCCACTTTTAGCAGCCCATTTAGGGAGAAGCGAGAATGGGCAACCTTTACAATCTTCTCTGACTTCTGCTTATGGAGGTTAGTCACTTCCCCTTATGGAGGTCAGTCACTTCCCAATAACATAAGAGGGAATCTCCCTTCTATCGATACATTTTACTCACACCATGCTCAACCTTTCATACCTGCTAGCTTGAGTATACCTAACGGGTTCATGCCTACTCACATTTACCCTTGTCAACAACCTACGAGTTTTGTTAACGGGCACCATTTAAGCTTCCCCATGCAAACTCCAACAGGAAACCTTCCCATGAGGGGAATTCCTGTCCATCTCCCACAGGATAGGCGCACACCACAGACCTTCACAAATAGTAATATGCCTTCCCAGAATGGTTTCACGTACCCCGCAAATATGCCTACAAAGAGTTATCCTTTTATACACAGCCTATGTACACATTCCCAAACGTGCCTGTATATATCAACCCAAACCTGACAGGCGCTGTCTTGAACCCTGTGGGTTTGGTAACACCTTTTGTGCACTGGATAGAGGATTATCCTCTCCCAGACGGACTGAAATAATTTTTTTTGCTCTTTTGGGCTTCCCTATATCTATTCTTATGATGGGAAAGGAGACCCGGATAACTTCCTGCACCTTTTTGAAGGAGCTATACGGATGCAAAAATGGTTAATGCCGATAGCCTGCCATATGTTCACATATACTCTCAAAGACTCTGCCAGAATATGGTGGAACAGTCAGAAAGTAGTATCCTTGATTACGAAGATCTCAAGGCAAAATTCCGATCGCATTTTAGCCAACAGAAGAAGTTCAAGAAGACGCATCTAGCTGTCCACAACATCAAACAAAGAGAAGGCGAAAGCACTCAAGCCTCCATCACCAGATATACAGATGGTACCTTGTAGATCCTGGGTTTACATGAAGAACACCGAATCTTGGGTTTTGTTCATGGCTTGAGAACAAGGAGTTTGGTCGAACATCTCTCCACGGACCTTCCATCCACTTACAAAGGTCTAATGGAGAAGACTTACCCATAGGTTAAATCAAGAGAGGTAGCCACTAATGGTGCCTCAAGCGATCGAAGAGACATTTTCGAAAGGTCAAAGAAATGTTCATGGGATAATAACATAGGACAGAAAAATAAAGACAGATTCTCCCCCTACCGAGGACCTAACCATGCTTTGCTTCCCAGTCTATCAAAAAGTCCAAAGGAAATTCTTGCTACGAAGAAGGCTGTAAGAAGTTTCGAACCACCTCCAAAGATGTTCGGAAGTAAGCGATCGCCAGATATGTCTAAGTATTGTCACTTCCATGAAGATTACGAATACGATACCAATGATTGTAGACACCTCAAAACTCAGATTCAAGAGGCTATAAACTTAGGACAACTTTCGCACCTAGTTAAAGGAATAAAAAAGGAATGAACAAAGTCATCTGACACCCCATGAGGAGAAAGTAAAAGGGATAAGGGCACCACACCCGCTGAAGCACCCATACTTATGGTAAGTCGAGAAGCCCATATCGCAAAAAGCCTCGCACAAGAAAATACAGACTACGAAGGAAAGGAAATTATATTTCCTCTAGTAGTAAAGGTGAATAACGCACCAGTCATTATGAAGGCCAAGATATTTGGAAAAAAGGTAGGGCGAGTATACATGGATAGCAAAAGCTTATGTGAGATGATCTACGAGCATTGCTTTGAGAAACTGAATTCTACCATTAAAGCCACTAAAGTGGACCTGAAAACCCCTCTAGTAGGGTTCTTAGGAGAACGTTCTTGGTCCATTGATGAAGTTCCTCACAATAGGGACGCACACACACACGCACGCAGGCCATACAACACTCTTAACTTCGTTATTGTAAGGTCTTATTCCTCACACAATATGCTCTTAGGCAAAACAGCGATGCAAAGGATGGGAATCATAGTATCAACGATTCACGGAGCCATTAAATTTCATACCAAAAAAGGATTCGGAACTGTACTTTTGCAAACAAAATGATGAAGGAACGAAGAGGGCCACAAAAATACTTTCCACAAATGAAGAAAGGGTCCTCAGTTGCGTCAACGCTGAGGAAAAAATCATCGTAAACGACAAGTATCCCGACCAAACGGTGACCATCGGAAAGCAACTACCTGAACATTTCAAAAAAGAGTTGCAAAACCTCTTAAAGTCAAATACAGACGTCTTCGCATGGACACACACTGATATGATAGGGATTCTAAGAACCATAATTGTTAAAGGAAAACCTTTCAACACGAACATGAGCTAATGAGTACAACATGTAAGTAATAAAGCACGAACAAGAGAGGTTTAGGGCCAGATCCAAACATGGCAGCCTGTAAAGAAATAGACTCTCTCCTCTTACAAAAGCAGGGTGTACTACGAAGGTCAGCATCAAACATCGGGTAGCAACCTGTTATGCTTAAAACAAGGGTGGATGGAGATGGAGAATGTTTGTGGATTTCACAACATAAACAAGGCCTGTTATCAAAGATTGCTTCACTACTAGAGATCGTTTGGAAAAGAGAATCTGCTCCGCAGGTGTTCTGTTTGTTGAAGTGTTCTAAAACGCCTACAAGGGTTACCATCAAATCTAAATGGAAAAAGAAGATGAAGACAAAACAGCCGTCTACGCAGGAGAAGGAGTTTTCTGCTACAAAAAGATGTCGTTTGGTCTCAAAAATGCAGGGGCAACATACCAAAGGTTAGTGGATAAAGTCTTATGTACACCCCCATTTTTATCAAACTGAATCTTCAGGCGGAAAGGGTCATGTGGGGTGTAACCGTCATTATTCGCCATACCTATAAACATACTAAAGCATAGAAAACGACTCGAAAAGAGACGTTTTTAAATACATTCATTCAAAATAAAAGTTTACATCATAGGTCCCAAATAGTTTCATAATTCATACAACATTTTTTCAAATCATCTTCGAGTGACTTTTATTGAATGGGCCTTCCAAAACATATTAGGTTCAGCCATAAGCGACAAACCTTAAAAAGACGCCTGACGCCGATTCCCATAGATCTATTATGATACATGTAGACATATAACAATCGGGGACTCTAGATCGATATATCGAATATCATCGGTTATTAAGGAGACACCTGGGACGTAAACAAATAATGTAAAACGGTGTTGCTGTAATTCCATGTAGTAGTGCAACTTTATATGTATGAGTGTAAGTAGTGACACAGCCTGTGTAGATAGATAGTTTTTACTATGATGGAAAATGTTCACACTTGTATTATATCTGTATATCCGTAATCACAGTATGTCGGATGTAGGATTGCTAATGTAGACTACATATAATCTTCCTGTATAAAATAAGCAATTTATGACTGTTCGCGATGTTGACTCTACTCATCTATGCGGATGCATAGTTTAGTGAGGTGTTCGGATGATTGTGGATCATTCTGAAGGTATCAATAACTCATTAGTGAACACAGTATCAGTTCAAAAATGGCCCGGATTATTTATACACCGCATCGCTGTAATTGATTATGATAGCATATTATTCTCCTTATGACATAGGCCAAAACGTTTCCATATCCATTACAATAAATCTGCACGTCAGTGTGCTATGTTCTGGACACTCAGAGACGATTACTAGACCTCAGTATCGTTCGTCACGGATTGGGAGTGTGTGCTTGGTGGCTTGGCGAACCTTAACGCAAATAGTACTATTATGTATAAGAGCTATTGCCCACTTACTTGGAATTACGATTCATGATATTCCGTGGCGTCTATATCTAGCTATTTTAAAACACAAACCCACCACATGGCACCCGCTACCCCCCTATACAAACCCACCAATCTGACCAAACTCCCCCCCCTTAAAACCCATCCCCCCCCCGCACGCCCCCCCCCCCCCCCCCCCCCCCCCCCCCCCCCCCCCCGACTAGTGTCCCCATTTACCCCTCATCAACCCCCCTCCAAACTCCCCGCACCCATACACACACGATTAGTGAGCGTAGGAGCTCATATCCTCTCCCCCCAATCGCCCGCTCAACCCTTGGAGGATGGCATCACTCCTCCCAACCACAACATCTCTAGACCCCCCCCTCACCTCACACGCCCCCCCAACACACACACATCCCACCCACTCAACACTCTCCCCACAACACCGTCTTCACCTCACCCACCCTCCCCCCCGCCCAGGCCTAACACTTGTTTACCCCTACGTGTCACACCCCCCCCCTACGCCCCTCCCCCTCTCATCACCACCCCATTGCGCAATGATCCAGTGTCTGTGTGAAAGTGGGGGGAGGTGGGCGAGGTATTAACTAAAAGTTTAATTAATGCAAAGGCTAAAGAGCATACAATTCTCCCCTTGTTGTTTTATTTTCGAAACACAAGCTTCGTTTTATCCCTAGAGGGTTGATAAATACAATTTAAAGTGTAAAAAAGAAATGCGAGGCTAATAAAAACTCACTTAGTGATGTTGGAAGAGATTATCGGATGAATAAATATTCGGGAAGTAGGCGGCGTCATTTCAACCAAGAACTTTCAAATTGTAACGGGTCTTAGGTTTCTAGTCGCAATAAAAATTCTAATGATAACTCATAAACAAAATAACGTATATGTATACATGCTAGTTATATGATGATCATTACATCTTTGCAAACATATTTATTTTAAACTCCCTAACCACCCCCCCCCCATACCGTTTTCTAGGTTTTTAACTTGTTTTTATTAGTCATTTTACTAGTATTGTCCAAATTGGTCCAAAAAGCCCAATAGGCCCAATAAGCAAGCCCATTAAGTTATTAGGTTGATATTATTAACCCAAGACCAGGTATTACCTCATTAATTAAGCCCAAGTGGGTTGGGCTTAAAGCCAAGTCCAATATGTCTATTTTAATACATTGGGCCTAGTGGCCCAATTAGGCCCTTATTGGCCATTCATGCATGTGAAATGATTCTTATTATAAATTTTAGGGTTTCTCCGAGGTCGGGGGACTGGTTTATTATCCAGTAAGTTAGCTTTTTAAATAAATCTCCAAGAAAGTGGGTCCTACCACCTCGGGTTTTAGCTACAAAAATCGCTTTACATAGTATAGTGTTCGGGTAGTAGTAAATTTTGTATACTTTTATGTTTACGAAAATAATCGTAATTTATAAACCGTAAATGGTATAATTTATATATTTATATGCTTGGCTTCATATTTAAGTTCACTTTACAAATATAAACTCATTCTAGTACATCTTTTAGTCATACATATACATAGGGTTACTTTTATACATAAATGTCAAGTTACAAATTCGGACTGAAATATCATTTTCACCATTTTTGATGCCATTTACAAACCATAATGAATTGGTTGATCATCCAATTGGTCAAGAACCTACATGATTTTATCTAGGTCTCATGGTTTTAGCTTTTTAACCAACTCAGTACATAAGTATGACTTTTTGTGCCATATGTATAGCAAGGTCAGAATCAACTAGTTTTAGTGTTTTGTCCATAACTTACTCAATTTTGACAATCCATTGGGGATCCAGAATTTGATACATTAGCACAAGAATTTGTCTACAAACTTAGAGTATTCAATCAAATCTCAAGTTACTCAAAATTTCCAGAACTTGCTGTTACATCAGGACACATAATTTTTAGATGATTTCTAGACTAGTTTATCAATAGTTGATTAAGCCATTTTTTATCTAGAGATCTATTGCATAGCCATGGAACCATTTCACCTTGGATCATCTTATAAAGTCAAGACGGAATGTAACATGGTTTAATGCATGCATAGATCTAGATACACAAAAGGCAACCACCATAATTCCAATCACTCCCACCCCCCCACCCCAACATTAAGACAACCCACCCCAACTTCAAAACAAAAACCCCAAACACTGCCACCCACAACCCCCCCCCTACCCCCCCCCAACCCCCCACCTCCCCCAACCCCCCCCACCCCGCAAGCCCCCCCCACACCGCCTCCCCCCCCCCCCCCCCCGCCCCCCCCCCCCCCCCCCCCGAAAATCACTAAAACAAAAAAAATACAATAATAATGAAAACAAGTAGAGTTTTACCCCAATTAAATAATGAGAATGATCAATTGATCACAAAAAAACAATATAACCCTTCTACTCCAACTTTAATCTTCACCCAAATTATTTTAGATCACCATTTTCATTACCCAAAAACATGATAAAAACTTGTTTAACTTCAGCCCCAATTTGTATAAAAAACCTTCTTTAAAACCACTTTAAATCACCTTAAAAATGCAAGGATTACACTAGGTAGTCATATTCACTAGTGTGCTTAATCTTTGATCTTCAAAAAATTATAAAAAGGCGGTGATTGTGGAGTGTGTGTGGTGTCAAGGAGGAGGTTTGGGAGGGAGAGCGCAAAATGAAGAATTTTTGTTGATATATGAATTGTGTGTGTTTATACTTGGTCAAAGTGGCCTTATGTGTTTAGAGCAAGTATGCCAAGTGTGCACATTTGGTGCAAGACTAAACACAAAATGGACACCTCCCCACTTTGGTTTTGTCACCCTTTGCATGGTGAGATTAGTGGGGTGAGTTTATTACTTGCCCCAAAAATTTATTAAATACGGGTATTTCTCAATGTTCCGATATTTAAAAGGTTTGTTTGTAGTCGTTTTTTCGTTTAAAAAAGTATATATGTACGAGATACGAAAAATAAAAAAAGAATGCTAATAAAAATATTTCTACGGCATTTTGAAAATATAAACGTCGATGCTTAACGTAGAATTCGCCGAGGGTTCTTCATAAACGTTACTTAATTAACAAAAGCTGGTTTAAGCCCTAACCCTAATTTCTTTCGGTTAATAGTGAGTTCACATCTCAACATAAAAATGAAAATTATATTTAATACTCGAGAATAAATAACGACCTGAAATTGACGGATTGTCACAGCATTTCCCCCTAAAAAGGGATCTTCGTCCTCGAAGATCGATTCAATTTCTTGCCCTTTTCTTGTTAAAGTCAAAAAGATGTGGGTACTTCTTCCACATTTGGTCTTCTCTTTCCCAAGTGTATTCCGGTCCACGCTTTGAGTTCCATCGAACTTTAACTATCGGGATTCGACTTTGCTTGAGTTGTTTCTCCTCTTTATCCACAATTTCAATTGGTTCTTCAATGAAATGTAATTTCTCGTCGATCCTTATTTCATCAAATGGAATAACTAGATCTTCGTCCGATAGACATTTCTTCAAGTTAGAAACATGGAATGTATTGTGTATTCCTTGAAGCTCTTGGGGTAATTCTAGTTTATATGCCACCGGACCTATTCTTGATAAAATCTTGAATGGTCCAATATAACGGGGACTTAATTTCCCACGTTTTCCAAATCGAACAACACCTTTCCACGGTGATACTTTCAGCATAACTTTGTCACCCACTTCGAACTCCAAAGGTTTACGTCTCACATCCGCATAACTTTTCTGTCTACTACGAGCAGCTAATAATCGGTTCTTGATTTGCACAATCATCTCTGTCGTTTCACGAATCATTTCTGGTCCCGTGAGTTGGGCATCTCCAACCTCACTCCAACATACAGGCGATCTACATTTCCTTCCGTATAGAGCTTCGAAAGGTGCGGCTTTAATACTAGCGTGATAACTATTATTGTATGAGAATTCAGCCAAAGGTAAGTGCTTATCCCAGCCACTACCAAAGTCAATCACGCAAGCACGCAACATGTCTTCCAATGTTTGTATCGTCCTTTCACTCTGACCATCAGTTTCAGGATGGTAAGCAGTGCTCATATCTAAATTTGTCCCCAAAGATTTTTGAAGAGATCTCCAAAACCTTGACGCGAAACGAGGGTCTCTGTCTGAAATAATCGACACAGGCACCCCGTGCCTACAAACAATCTCCTTCAAATACAATCTAGTGAGCTTCTCCATTTTATACTTCTCATTCATCGGAATAAAGTGAGCAGATTTAGTTAATCTGTCAACAATGACCCAAATTGAATCATATCCAGATGGTGTTCTTGGAAGCTTTGTAATGAATCATCGTAAATTCTCTCCCATTTCTCAACAAAGGATTTTCGGTTGCTGAAGTAAATCTGATGGCTTTTTGGTGTTCAGCTTTGACTTTAGCACATGTCAAGCACTTACTGACATATGTCGCAATATCAGCTTTCATATTCGGCCACCAGTATAACTTTCTCAAATCATGGTACATTTTATCCGATCCAGGATGAATGGAATATTTTGATTTATGAGATTCCAACATGATTAGGTCTCTCAATCCTCCAAATAATGGTAACCATACTCGAGCCTTCAGGACATTTCGTATACATTCGAGGATCTAACTTCAAACGGCTCCCCTTCGCCACAGAATCCTTCGGCACCAATGTTTTCCTTCTTGCACGCTTCAACTTGTGCATTTCGAATTTGTCCGGGTAAATTGTTATGTACCATCACCACTAAAGCACGCACTCGAATCGGCTCCTTATCCTTCCTGCTCAACGCATCAGCGACAACATTCGCCTTTCCCGGGTGATAACGAATAACACAATCGTAATCACTCAGAAGTTCGATCCATCTACGCTGCCTCATATTTAGCTCCTTTTGATCCAAAATATATTGTAGGCTTTTGTGATCGGTGTATACCGTACATTTAGTGCCGTACAAATAATGTCTCCATAATCGAAGAGCAAAAACCACCGCTCCCAACTCCAAGTCATGGGTCGTATAATTTTCTTCATTCTTTCTAAGTTGCCTAGAGGCGTACGCAATCACTTTTTCTCGCTGCATCAACACAGCTCCAAATCCTTTAAGAGACGCATCACAAAACACAACAAAGTCTTCGCTTCCTTCAGGTAGTGATAGTATTGGCGCACTACATAATTTCAGCTTCAATGTTTGAAATGCCTCCTCTTCGTCGTTCGCACCCCACACCATACGGCTTATTTTTCTGAGTGAGTTTAGTTAATGGCTTGGATATTAGAGAAAACTCCTTAATAAACCTTCGATAATAACCTGCCAAACCCAAAAATTGTCGCACTTCCGTTGGTGTAGTCGGTGCAGCCCAATTTTTAATGGCTTCAATCTTCGCAGGGTCAACATGAACTCCATTACTATCTATCACATGGCCAAGGAATTGCACAGAATCAAGCCAAAATCAACTTTGAAAAACTTGCATTAACCTTTTCGTCATAGCAAATTTAAGGAAAGTCTTCAAGTTTATGTTACCTGTTCTTCTTTATTCTTGGATAGATTTAGAATGTAATCGATGAATACAATTACGAAACTTATCAAGATACGACTTGCACACGCGATTCATCAAGGTCATGAATACTGCAGGTGCCTTAGTCAGTCCAAAAGGCATTACCTGAAACTCATAGTGTCCATAACGAGTTCTAAATGCTGTAATTGGAATGTCTTCCTCGCGTATGCGAAGTTGATGATAACCAGACCGCAATAGCAATCTTCAAATAAAATACCTAGAACCTTGCACTTATCAAAATAAGTCATCAATCCTCGGTAATGGGTATCGATTCTTGATCGTTAACTTGTTCAGTTCACGGTAATCAATGCACATTCGGAACGATCCATCCTTCTTTTTCACAAACAACACCGGAGCTCCCCATGGTGACGAGCTCGGTCGAATAAAACCCTTTTCCAACAACTCTTGCAGCTGCTTGGACAACTCTTTCATTTCGGTTGGTGCTAAACGATATGGCGCACGCGCCACAGGTGCAGCACCAGGAATAAGATCAATACGGAATTCAACTTGCCTGGGTGGCGGAAGTCCGGGTAAATCTTCGGGAAATACCTCGGGAAAATCTCGGATAACAGGAACATCTTCTAATCGCTTCTCCTTCGATTCTTGTTCAGTTACTTGAGCTAAGAATAGCTCACAACCCTTCTCGATATACTTTTGAGCCTTAATGCAAGAAACGATCTTCAATCGAGAATTATTTCTATCGCCTTCGATAACCAACGTCTTACCTTCTAGGGGAATCCTAACCTTTTTCTCTCCACATAAAATAGCAGCATCATATCTTGATAACCAATCCATCCCAATAATGATGTCAAAACTTCCCAGTTCTATTACCATCAAATCGATTGGAAAAGAATGGTTTAAAAGGTTAAGTGTACATCCTATTAATACATTATTGGTACTTACTACTTTTCCGTCGGCCAATTCGACTTCATAGCTAGTATCTAACTCAACCGGTTTAATATCAATAAGGGTACTAAAATTTGTAGATACAAAACTTTTATCGGCACCCGAATCAAATAAAGCATTAGCATATCGGTTGTTAAGTAAGAACGTACCAGTAACGACTTTCGGATCTTGCTGAGCATCCACAGCTCCTAACTTGTAAGCAGCTCCACGATTATTTCCATCCTGACCATTCCTTCTCAATGTAGGGCAATCTTTCTTTAGGTGACCCTTTTTGTTGCAATTGAAACAAGTCACTTCTCTCTTGGCAGGGCACCTACAAACAGCAGTCTTGTGCCCTAACTTACCATACTTACCGCACTTCCAGCAATCCCCATTATGCTTCTTATTCTTACATTTCGGACAAACCTCATTGTCATTTGATACAGCATTGGTCATTGCTCCAACATTAGCCCTTCTTTGGTTTTGTCGGTTGTTATAGTCACGTCGGTTGTCACCACGACCACCACGATCTCCTTCCCCTTTTCTCTTTTCACCTTCATGAACCTCATCATTTTTATCTTGGATTATTTGTCCCATAAGCTGATAAGCCATACGGACAGCATGATCAATAGTAGCTGGTTGCGACGAGGTCACATCACCACGTATGTTCTTCGATAATCCACGAATGTATTGCTCCACCTTCACCTGCTCAGGCTCCACCATTCTAGGACACAACAGGGCCAGTTCATGGAATCGGTTTGTATATCCATCAATGTCAGTCCCTTTTAATTTCAAATTGTACAATTCTTGCTCTAGTCTTTGCAACACACTTCGAGGACAAAACTCCTCGGTCATCCACTTTCTTACTTCAGCCCATGGAGTACCATTAGCAGCATCAATACCCATGGAAGCAGTTCTTCCATTCCACCAAGTCAACGCACGACCTTGGAGAGTGGCGGTTGCAAATTTCACCTTATCCTTTTCCCTACAGTCACTTATTCGAAACACAGATTCCAATTTCTCAAACCACTGACATAAACCCACGGCACCTTCAGTGCCTTTAAAAGTGTGTGGATTACACTTCATGAAGGTCATGTAAGTACACCCAGTAACTTCAGCTTCCACTGGTCCGGCACCACCAATTCCAGCACCATCGGCTCCAGCGCCACCGGCTCCAGCACCACCGGCTCCAGCACCACCGGCTCCACGGTTCATATTTGCCATAAATTCATTCATGGATGTGGTAACTTGGTCTCTAATAATCTCGCGCATATGAGCCTCAGACATAGGTTTTGGCGGCATGATCTCATTACAACACAAATCAAATCATAATGAGTATTCATTCAATGATTGTATTAAGCAAAAGGAATAATTTAGAAGGAACAATAAAAGAAAGGTAACAACAACACAACATAGAATTAGAACCAAAAGATAGTCATTTCATTAATCACCAACAAGTTACAAGTTGCATTGTCATACATTACATGTCACCATCTAATGTTATACAACTCCAAAAGACTAGTCCTACTAACTGACATCGCAGTTTAGTTAGTGACTTACAAAAGATACTACCAATGATAAACTAATCTACTAAGAGTCACTAGGTGGTCCCCGTGGCTCAGAAGGTCCATCATCCCTGTCCGACTTCTTTGATTTCTTCCTCGGACGTCCATCATCTTCATCATCAGAGGGCGGCTTAGGAACCGCTCCCTTAAGAACCATCTCCCAATAAAACCTCCTGTTCCAACCAGTGGACTCATGCAAACTCCTCTCAGCCGTATCACGCTCCATACGAGCCCACGCCAACCTAGTCTCAGTCTCAGGTCGTCAGGTCTCATCAACCTTTTCTTCAAAGTAGCATTCTCCCCATAACTCCAATACCATCACCCTCTCTAAAGCATTAACCAAGGTACGCTCTACATTCTCCAAAATCTTGATCAAGTGTTTCATTTCTTTTTCCCGATTTTTTCCCTTAGATTTGAGTAGAGCCAATCTCAGCTTAGCTTGTATCCCTACTCCGGTCTCCATAAGTCTAGCTCGTGCACGGGTTTCATCCAATCACGTCTCAAAAGCTCCTAACGGTGCCTAATCCACCAACTAGGTGAGTCACGAGCAGAGATGACTCTCCTCTCTATATAAGCCCCTCGGGAAGGTCACGAATGAACATAAGGCATTTTGGTGTAGAAGTCCAATAGTAGCCCGGGTGCAACTTAACCTGGGTGCATCCTTAACATCCTCGTCCTTGACTCAGATTCAGATGACTCCGCTTTAGGCCGCTCAGATCAGAAGTATCATCTCTAGGTGGCGGGTTTGGTCACCCTCCTCTCTCATAAGGAAAGATCCAATCCGCATCGTCATCGTCCTTAATCTCAACATCCCTCATCTCGATATCTATCTTAACCATTCTCTTGGATACCGCATTCCTGCTCTAACCAATCAATCATATTACTGGGTTGTGGGTTTGGAGTTGGGCAAACTGATTCCATGCCCATTATTGGTTTCCTCGGTGCAGTCTTTCGGGTTCCTTCCTCAGGTTTTCTTCTTACTGGGTCTTTCTTCAAGTTCTTCTTTCTGTCATCTCATTATATTATCTTATCCTCATCATCGGGAATGTCAACCATTTCGTTGGGATCATGGGCATCCTCAACGTGGTTCGGCTCGGGAATAACTGGGTTCACTTCAGGAGTAGCTTCGTTCGGCTCATTAGGGGAGTTAGGGTTCTCCATGACAATCTGCGTCGTATAAATATCTCGTATTAGTATTAAATAATTACATAATTAACATTTAATAAATTTACAACATATATATAAATTCATATATATATATATCAAAATAAAACTTCTCAATCCGGTCTTGTCGGTAATTCGGAGATTCTTCTTGCACCGTTATAGAGAACAAAAGATTTTCCAAAAAGAAAAAATTTAAAAAAAATAATTTTGTTTAAAAATCTTTTAACTATAACGGTGCAAGAAGAATCTCCGAATTACCGACAAGACTGGATTGAGAAGTTTTATTTTGATATATATATATATATATATATATATATATATATATATATATGTTTGTAAATTATTTTTTAATAAAAAAAAAAAAATTTTTGTTAATTATGTAATTATTTATACTTAAATATGAGGATATTTTTACGACGCAGATGTCAATAAGAACCACTAACTCCCCTAACGTGCCGAATCAAAGATATTCCCGAAGTGTACCCAGTTTGTCCCGAGCCGAACCACGTTGAGGATGCCCATGATCCCAACGAAATGGTTGACATTCCCGATGATGAGGAGTTAGTAGATTATAATGAGGATGACGAAGAAGAACCTGAAGAAGAACCTGAGGAAGAACCCGAAGAAGAACCGGAACCAAATAATGGGCATGGGAATCAGTTTGCCCAACATCCTAACCCACAGCCCGGTAATATGAATGGTTGGTTAGAGGAGGATGATGATATGAATGAGAATGTTAATGATGAGGATATCGAGGATGAGGATGTTGAGATTGAGGTCGATGACGATGCGGAGTTGATCTTTCCTTATGAGGTGGAGGGTGACCAAACCCCGCCACCTAGAGATGAGTCTTCTGATTCTGAGCCGCCTAATGCGGAGTCATCTGATTCTGAGTCAGAGGACGAGGAGGTTGAGGCTGCACCCGAGGTTGATGTTGCACCCGAGGCTACTATTGGGACTTCTACCCAAAAGCCTTATGCTATTCGTGACTTTCCGAGGGGCTTATATGAGGTAGGAGAGTCATCTTCTGCTCGTGACTCATCCTATGTTGGTGGATTGGCACCTTGGGCTTTGAGACGTGATTTGGATGCGACCCGTGCACGAGCTAGACTTATGGAGACCGAGTTGGGTACATGCCAAGCTGAGATTGCTCTTCTCAAATCTAAGGATAAAATCAGGGAAAAAGAAAGGGAAATACTTGATCATGATTTGGGAGATGTTAAGCGTACGTTGGGTAATGTTTTAGAGAGGTTGATAGTATTGGAGAGTGGGGAGAATGCTACTTTGAAGAAAAGGTTGGACGAGACTGAGACTAGGTTGGCGTAGGCTCGTATGGAGTGAGATATTGCTTAGAAGAGATTACACGAGTCCCAAGTGTGGAACAAGAGGTTTTATTTAGATATGGTTTGTATTGGGGCTGTTCCGAAGCCTCCATCTGATGAGGAGGATACCGAGCGTCCGAGAAAGAAATCAAAGAAATCTTCTTCTGATGGGACCGAGGGACCTTCCGAGCCACGTGGACCACCTAGTGACTCTTAGTAGATTAGTTTATCATTTGTAGTATCTTTTGTAAATCACTAACTAAACTGCGATGTCAGTTAGTAGGACTAGTCTTTTGGAGTTGTATAGCATTAGATGGTGACATGTAATGTATGACAATGCAACTTGTAACTTGTTGGTGATTAATGAAATGACTATCTTTTGGTTCTAATTCTACATTGTGTTGTTGTTACCTTTCTTTTCTTGGTTCTTCTAAATTATTCCTTTTGCTTAATACAATCATTGAATGAATACTCATTATGATTTGATTTGTGTTGTAACAGGATCATGCCGCCAAAAGCTATGTCTGAGGCTCGTATGCGCGAGATTATTAGAGATCAAGTTACCACATCCATGAATGAATTTATGGCAAATATGAACCGTGGAGCCGGTGGTGCTGGAGCCGGTGGTGCTGGAGCCGGTGGTGCTGGAGCCGGTGGTGCTGGAGCCGGTGGTGCTGGAGCCGATGGTGCTGGGAATTTGGGTGTGGTTGCGGACCAGTTAGAGGCGGAGTTACTGGGTGTTCAGTACATGACATTCATGAAGTGTTAACCCACACCCTTTTAAAGGACTGTAGGTGCGATGGGATCATGTCAGTGGTTTGAGAAAATTGGAATCTTGTGTTTTGATAGTGACTTTAGGGAAAAGGATAAGATTGAAATTGTGCAACTGACACTCTTCCATGGTCGATGCGTGACTTGGTGGAATAGAAGAATGCTTCCTATGGGTATTGATGCTGCTAATGGTTCTCCATGGGTGAAAGTAGAATAGTGGATGACGACCAGAGGGAGTTTTTGGTCCTCGAAGTGTCGATGTTGCAAAGACGGGAGCAAAGAATTTGTTCAACTTAAAACTTAAAAGGGACTGATTATTGATGGGTATACAAACCGATTCCATGAACTGGCCTGTTGTGTCTAGAAAGGTTGGAGCTGAGCAGTAGGTGAATGGTGGAGCAATACATTCGTGGATTATCGAAGAACATACGTGGTGATGTGACCTCGTCGCAACCAGCTACTATTGATCATGCTGTCCATATGGCTTATCAGCTTATGGGACAAATAATCCAAGATAAAACTGATGAGGTTCATAAGGGTGAAAAGAGAAAAGGAGGTGAAAGGGAGATCGTTGGTTGGGTGACAACTGACGCGTTACTCGCTGACAAAACTAAAAGAAGGGCTAATGTGGTGCCATGACACTGTTGTACCAAATGACAACGAGGTTTGTCTGAAATGCAAGAACAAAAAGCATAATGGGGATTGTTGGAAGTGCGGTAAGTGTGGTAAGTTAGGGCACAAGACTGCTGCTTGTAGATGTCTCGACCAGAAAGATGTGACTTGTTTCAATTGCAACGAAAAGGGTCACCTAAGTAGAGATTACCCTTCATTGGGAAAAAAGGTAATGGTCAGGTGGAATATTAATCCTGTGGAGCTGTTTACAGTTAGGAAGCTTTGGTTTTTGTCAAGCTTAGACCGAAAGTCGTTACTGGTACGTTCTTACTTAACAACCGATATGCTACTGCTTTATTTGATTCGGGTGCCGATAAAAGTTTTGTGTCTACAAATTTTAGTACCCTTATTGATATTGAACCGGTTGAGTTAGATACTAGCTATGAAGTCGAATTGGCCGACGGAAAAGTAGTAAGTACCAATAATGTATTAATAGGATGTACACTTAACCTTTTAAACCATTCTTTTCCAATCAATTTGATGGTAATAGAACTGGGAAGTTTTGACATCATTATTGGGATGGATTGGTTATCAAGATATGATGCTGCTATTTTATGTGGAGAGAAAAAGGTTAGGATTCCCCTAGAAGGTAAGACGTTGGTTATCGAAGGCGATAGAAATAATTCTTGATTGAAGATCGTTTCTTGCATTAAGGCTCAAAAGTATATCAAGAAGGGTTGTGAGCTATTCTTAGCTTAAGTAACTGAACAAGAATAGAAGGAGAAATGATTAGAAGATGTTCCTGTTATCCGAGATTTTCCCGAGGTATTTCCCAATGAATTACCTGGACTTCCGCCACCCAGGCAAGTTGAATTCCATATTGATCTTATTCCTGGTGCTGCACCTGTGGCGCGTGCGCCATATCATTTAGCACCAACCGAAATGAAAGAGTTGTCCAAGCAGCTGCAAGAGTTGCTGGAAAAGGGTTTCATTCGACTGAGCTCGTCACCATGGGGAGCTCCGGTGTTGTTTGTGAAAAAGAAGGATGGATCGTTCTGAATGTGCATTGATTATCATGAACTGAACAAGTTAACGATCAAGAATCGATATCCATTACCGAGGATTGATGATTTATTTGATCAGCTGCAAGGTTC